>CM056053.1:26538615-26699488 GCA_029574335.1 Rana kukunoris
AGAAACAATTATGAATGTGTAAAACATTTACATTGTCTTAGATTCTATTGATTTATGTATTCTTTACTTATCTGTTTAGTGTATACATTGTATTTCTTTTATATCAGGACCTGGTTGCTGATCAATGGGGGGGAAATGTGTTCTCAGTATTGTGTTTTTGTTTTTATTTATTTTTTCATTTACATTTACTCTATGAATTAAAAATTTTTTAAATGTTATTTAAAAGGATTAAAGAAATTTAAAAGTTAAAATTTGAATCAAATTTTTAAAGCTCAACGTGATTGGCACTGCGCTGAAAAGCCGTTCACCTCTGCAGCCAAGGGTTCGGATCCCGGTCTCGGCTACATGTGAATTGAGTTTGGTGGTCTCAGCCCGGCTCCCGGTGGGTGTGCTATGCAAGGTACGCCTGTGCTTAGTAAGCCCACCCCCCCCCCCCCACAAAAACCACCACACTTGCACGCACACGAAATTGGTTTAACTCGCACGCACTTTGGCCATACGGTCTCCTAAAATAAAAAGAGGCGAAGGACCAACGGGGCTGGCTGGGTGGGCTAGGCCCCCTCACTCCATTATAGGGGGAGTCCCTCTGCCCTGTTGGGGTCCCGTTGGGCCCCAGTTGGGTTCCCACGAGGAGCAGGTAGGGCGGGGTGAGTGGGAGGCCCCCCCTCACACCCGCCATTGCCACCAAGGGCATGGAGAAGGATGGCGATTGCCTCCGGGGGGAGGGTCTGCCTACTCCCAACTCCTGCAGTCCGGCTCCTCTCTCTCAAGTTCACGCACAAAAATACACTTAAAAAATAAATAAAAAAAGAATCAAATTTTTAATGTAAAATTAAGCTACTAAAAAAAAAAAAAGTCATAAAATGTTGTATTTACTCTATGGGGTAGATTCACGTAGAGAGGCATATCTTTGTGCGGGCGTAGCGTATCCTCTTTACGCTACACCGCCGCAAATTAGAGAGGCAAGTGCCGTATTCACAAAGCACTTGCGTTCTAAGTTACGGCGTCGAAGCGTAAATTGGCCTCGGCGTAAGCCCGCGTAATTCAATTCAAAGTAGGCTTGGAGTGGGCGTGTTGTATGGTAATCAACCATGACCCCACATCCGTGGACGCATCCCAGTGCGCAAATACTCATTGATTTCAACGTGAATGTAACTTACGCAAAGCCCTATTCGCAAACGTTTTACGCAAACGACGGAAACTCTGTCCCGACGTCCATACTTAACATTGCGTACGCCTCATAAAGCAGTGGTAACTTTACGCCGGACATACGCTTACGCAAACGACGTAAAAAAATGTGACCGGGTGCAAGTACGTTCTTGAATCGTATCTAGCTCATTTGCATATTTGACGCGTAAATCGACGTAAGTGCCACCTAGCGGCCAGCGTAAATGTGCAACTAAGATACGACGGTGTAAGAGACTTACGCCGATCGGATCTTAGCAAAATTCCGGCGTAGCTTGCTTTCTGAATACAGAAAAAAGATACGCCGGCGCATATTAAAAGTTACGCGGCGTATCTAGAGATACGCCGACGTAACTTCTTTTAGAATCTGTTTTTATATAGAAAAAAATGTTGCAACATTTAGATGTTTTATTCATGGGATGAAATTATAAAATAGATATAACCAATGAATAGGGACACAGACACAAAAATATAATTTTAATCCCTTAAATGCCCATGATGTTAAATTAACGAGGAACTTTACACTCCTCTGTGTTTGTTTTGCTTTTACCTCCTCTTACCTTTGATGCTGGGTTGTCCTCAATTACCATACTCACACTCTCTAACATTGTCCTGCTGTAATCCAACCCTCCACCAGGTCCATTTTCCTCTCTGACATCATTGGGGTCAGCTTAGTCTTCCAAGTTCTTCCAGCCAGACCCCTAATGATGCACTGCTAAGTCCCTCCTCCTCCAGCCATTGTATGGAGACAGATGCTGCCTAGATATGTGACCTGTATACCCCAGGAGGCCGCAGGAGCACAATATACATCATTCTTCTCTAGGTGAGAATGGAATGGGGGCAGGAGGTGGGGTGGAATGTAAAAAAAAAAAAAAGGTTATTACAAGAATAAGTTGTCAGAATTTAACATTTGGGGGGGCGAAGATGGCAAACTTCTGTATTTGGAGTGAAGGTCTGCTCTAAATGGTTATTAAAGGTGTAACCCAGTGGTTCTCAACCTGGGGGTCAAATAAGGATTTGCCAGGGGTCACCAAAACCTGGGCTGTTCCTGAAGCCCATGGCCGCCTAATCAGCCTCTTCACGGCCGCCCCCGTTCAGTTCACGGCATAGCTGGGGGGCAGGGACTAGAGGTCAGCTGACTGGTGAGGAATGTGAAGTGGGAGGGGCTGGAGGAGACCCTATCTCCTGATTTCGGCATAGGTGTCACTGCTACGAGAAACCACAAAGTCAGAGACACAGTGAGTAACACTACCTGTGATTAGAGTTGCCTTTAAAAGTCCCCACTACTGTTCTCAGATCAGCAGACGACCCTGATCAAGAGTAGGAATGAGCTTCGAGTTGGAGTAGAACTCATGTTGGACTCGAACATTGCCTGTTCGCCGAACAGCGAACTATTTGGGGTGTTCGCGGCAAGTTCGTGTGAACTTAAGAACCCTGTTAAAGTCTATGGGACTCGAACGTTTGAAATCTTTAAAGGCTAATATGCAAGTTATTGCCATAAAAGGTGTTTGGGGACCCGGGTCCTGCCCCAGGGGACATGTATCAATGCTAAAAAAAAAAATCAAAAACTACAGTTTTTTTTGGCAGCAGTGATTTTAATAATTCCTTTAAGTAAAACAATAAAATTGAAATATTCCTTTAAATTTTGTACCGGGTGGGGGGGGGGGTGTATAGTATTCCTGTAAAGTAGTGCTTGTTTCCCATGGTTAGAACTGTCCCTGCACAAAGTGTAATTTCTGAAGGAAGAAAAGAAATTTAAAATCACTTGTGGCTATAATGAATTATCGGCTCCCGGCAATACAGAGAAAAGTCATTCATAAAAATAAAAAAATGTGTGGGGGTCCACGGCATTTCTTTTTAATTTGGGGTGGAGTTCCCCTTAAAATCCATACCAGACCTGAAGGGTCTGGAAGGGATATTTGGGGGGAACCCCACATCATTTTTTTTTATTTCCCCTTAATATCCATACCAGACCCTAAGGTGAGTGATTTTAAATGACTTTTTTCCTTCAGAAATTACATTTTGTGCAGGGACAGTTCTAAGCACAGGAAACAAGCGCTACTTTACAGGCATACTATACACCCCCCTAGGTACGAAATTTAAAGGAATATTTCAATTTTATTGTTTCACTTTAAGCATTATTAAAATCGCTGCTCCTGAAAAAACTGACGTTTTTTAAAACTTTTTTTACATTGATACATGTCCCCTGGGGCAGGACCCAGGTCCCCAAACACTCCCCTGGGGCAGGACCCGGGTCCCCAAACACTCCCCTGGGGCAGGATCCAGGTCCCCAAACACTCCCCTGAGGCAGGACCCGGGTCCCCAAACACTTGCATATTAGCCCTTAAAATTAGTACTTTAGATTTCAAACGTTCGAGTCCCATAGACTTTAACAGGGTTCTAAAGTTCACACGAACTGTTGGTCTGTTCGCAGGTTCTGGTCCGAACCGAACCCAGGGGTGTTCGGCTCATCTCTAATCAAGAGCACCTAAGTTGGCCGATCAGAACTCCCCACCAGCACTGCCACTGATCCCATACTGCCCACCAGGGAGTAAGAGAAGGAATAAAAATAGAGAGTACATGGAAGGGAGAGGAAAAGAAGGGGAGGAACAAAAAAAAGAGAGAGAAAGAATAAGAGAAAGATCAAGAGAGGGATGGTGAAAACAAACAAGAAATGTCCGAGAGATAAAAGGGAAAGAAAGGAGAAAAAAGAAAAAGAGTGGTACATCCTAAAATGTACTATAAAGCCCTGTACACACGGCCGAGGTTCTCGGCAGAAACCAGCGAGGACCTCGCTGGGAGCCTGATTCTGCCGAGAACCTCGGTCGTGTGTACGCTCTCGGCGAGCCCCGCCCGTCGGGAAACCCGTCGAGCAAATAGAGAGCAGGTTCTCTATTTGCTCGCCGCCCCGTCGGGATGAATGGCTGGTCGCCTTTCCCGACGGGCTGGTCGCCGAATCTGACGGCTGGCAGAGAACCTCGATGGGCGGAACGATGTGTTCCGCCCATCGAGGTTCTCTGCCGTGTGTACGGGGCCTAAGGGTTTTTTAACATTGTACGAGTGGAAGGGACTCAGGAAACGCTAAATGTCTGTGGGTTAGGGGTGCAAATTACTTGTGCCAACAACCCATGATAGGAAAATAATTTTACCGTTTTTGGGTCCCCAGAACTTGGGAAATTTTATCAAGGGGTCACGGCACTAGAAGGGTTGAGAACCACTGGTGTAACCAATAATAAGTTGTAAATAAATCAACCAGTCCCTCCAAATGAGTAAATGAGAAACTTATATAGCACAACACATGCGAACTGAATCGCCTCAGGGCACTTAGTATCCATTCCCTACTGTATTTAGCCTTCAAAATAGATGGGTTTTGAGGTTTTTTTTTTCTGAAGCTGGTGATTCACTTCTGTTTGAATGCTGGTTGGTAAAGTGTTCCACAGTCTAGGTCATTGGGCTGCAAATCTTCATTCTCCTTTGGACATATATCTGGCCTTGGGTATCTGGAGTATTTTTTGGTTAGTGGAGCGGAGAAAGCGATCATGATTGTGAGATTTAAATTTTTCACATAGATAAAGGGGGGGGGGGGCACCTCCTTGAACACACTTATAGTATGTGTCAGACAAAGTGTCTTAAACGTAATTCTGTTTTTTACGGGCAACCAGTGAAGGGATCTTAGAGAGGGAGAGATTGATTCCCAGGTTTTTTTTCCAGCCACAAGTTGTGCCGCCGTATTTTAAACGACTTGTAGACGAGCGATTTGGTACTTTGGGGGACCGATGTAAAGGGTGTTTGCGTAGTCGAGTCTGGAGTTGATTAACGTTCCCACTACGACTGCTGTGTCCTCCTTCGGGGTGAAGGGAATGAGTCTACGTAGCAGGCGCAGCAGATGGTGAGATCCGCTGACTACTGAACTTATTTGCGCATCCATTGTCATGTTGGAGTCAAAAGTGACTCCAAGACTTTTGACTTTGGAGCTTGGGATGATGGTTTGTCCCAGAATGGGCGGGGGGGGGGGGGGGGGGGGGGGGGTCCATGTTGTTGTGGGAAGTCTCTTCCGGTTGGTGTGGACCAGAAGAAGTTCTGTTTTTGAGAAAATTGAGTTTAACCACTTCAATCCACCTTCACGTCCAAAGACGTGAACAGCGCAGACCTGAGGCGCCGGGTTGACGTCTTTGGACGTGATTTGCTTGTAATTCCCCGCGCGCGCCACAGGGTGGCGCGCGGCGGGGAAAAACAGTCCCGACGCATCACCGAGGATCCGATGCGTGTACCCGGCGGCCGCGATGTCCGTCAGGTACACGCGATCGTCGGTGAGACAGCAGGGACGTGGAGCTCTGAGTGTAAACACAGAGCTTCACGTCCTGTCAGTGAGGTGACAGATGCTGTTTCTCTTGTACATAGGGAGACAGCATCGGTCACCTCCCCCAGTCACCCCCCTCCCCCCATACAGTTAGAACACACCCAGGCAATACATTTAACCCCTTCCTCACCCCCTAGTGTTAACCCCTTCAATGCCAGTCACATTTATACAGTAATTAGTGCATTTTTATAGCACTGGTCGCTGTATAAATGTGAATGGCGCCAAAAATGTGTCAAAAGTGTCCGATGTGTCCGTCGCAATATCGCAGTCCCAATAAAAATCGCAGATCGCCGCCATTACTAGTAAAAAAAAAATATAAAAAAAAAAAATCATAATCATGTCCCCTATTTTGTAGGTGCTATAACTTTTGCGCAAAGCAGTCACTTATTGTGATTTTTTTTTTTTTTTTTTACAAAAATACGTAGAAGAATACGTATCGGCCTTAACTGAGAAAAAAAAATATAAAAAAAAAAAAAAAATGGGATATTTATTATAGCAACAAGTAAAAAATATATATATATTTTTAAATTGTCGCTCTTTTTTTCATTATAACGCAAAAAATAAAAACCGCACGGGCGATCAAATACCACCAAAAGAAAGCTCTATTTGTGGGGAAAAAAGGGACGCCAATTTTGTTTGGGTGCCACGTCGCACGACCGCGCAATTGTCAGTTAAAGCGACGCAGTGCCGGAAGCTGAAATTTCGCCTGGGCACGAAGGGGGTTTATGTGCCCAGTAAGCAAGTGGTTAAGGTAACTCTCTGTCATCCAATGTTCTGTCAAAGTCAGGGATTTCTCTAGTCCGAGATAATGATCCTTTTTGTTGCTGATACGAAAGTAGAGTTGGGTATCATCCACGTAGGAATGGTAGAGTAACTTCTGGTTACTGATGATTTTGAGGAGAGGGCAGAGATAGATATTGAATAGTACGGGCGACAGGGGGATCCCTGAGGAACTCTGCATGACACCGTGCGTTTTTCAGAAGTGAAAGGTCCAAGTTTCACTATTTGTGATCGGTTTTCCAAAAAGGAGGAGAACCAGGGTAAATCCGAGTCTGCTACTCTAGCTACTTCAGCTAGGCGAGTTAGCATGCTAAAAGAAATAAAGCCTTCCAAACACTAACTTCCTCTAGCATATTTTTTAAACCAACCAAGAAAGCTTTCAAGATGAATACTGTATTGAGTATAAGCCGACCCAAATATAAGCTGAGGCACCTAATTTTACCACAAAAAATGGGAAAGCTTATTGACTCGAGTATAAGCCTAGGGTGTCCATCTGCATGTCTCACTGTGCCTCACTTTGCCTCACTGTGTCCATGTGCATGCCTCACTGTGTCCATGCCTCACTGTGTCCATGACTAGACTGACGTTTAACATGGGAGTCTATGGAAGGGGTGCCGAGTTTGAAATATTGGTGCTCCCCGGCTGTAGGTCCCCCAGAAAACAAACTTTGCACACTTGTAGAGGAGAAATCGGACTACATGTGTACCAAGGTCTGGGTCCAGGGGACCTACTACTGGCCAGTACCGGGTCCCCAAATTCACTGGAGAAATTACATTTTAACATGAGAGTCTATGGAAGGGGTGCCCGGGTTTGAAAAATTGGTGATCCCTGGCTATAGGTCCCCCGGACAATAATCTTTGCACACTTGTAGAGGAAGAGTGGGGCTACATGTGTGCCAATTTTGGCCGGTACCGGGTCCCCAAAGTCCAGCAGACTAGGCGCAAAATGATGACTCGAGTATAAGCCGAGGGGGGGGGGGGGGGCATTTTCAGCACACAAAAAATGTGCTGAAAAACTCGGCTTATACTCGAGTATATACGGTAACTCCTACATGCATTTATTTCTGAACAAATGCTAATCCATTTTCTAATTTTGTTAGAGTAAAGCCTGGTACACAAGATCAGATTGGACAATGCATAGGACTTTTGTCCGAAGGGCGTTGGCCAGGAACTTGTCTTGCATACAAATGGCAAAGAATTGTCAGCCAACTAACATGAGACTACGTGGTATTTCAGCTCTTTAGCACCTCCTTTTGGGCAACTTCTGCTTATGTTTTGTTTGGTTAACATTGCTTTCGAGCATCCATGTTTGTACTTTGTACATAAGTCTGTCGGACAAAAGTCCACATGATCGGAAAATCCAAGAGCACTCTTTTTTGCCAGTGTGAAGGAGAATCCTTTATTGTGAAAATTATCTCCCCCAAACTAGAACAGGGAAAAGTGCAAGGATAACTAAATTCATTAGAATTTCGAAGAGTCTTCATGAAGTATGCCAGTGGCCATCCCAGAAAGCTCCAATGCCTAAAATCCCAGAAGCCTCAGGATGGAGGACTTAAAGGGGTTGTAGAACAGAAAATTTCTGAGAAAAAGTTCACAAGATATACTGGAAAGTGTTGGGAGTAGAGAGGAACCTAAATATAGATATTTCATTGCTATCTTCGATTCTAGACTCAATAAAGAGCATTAAGAATGATATTTTTCATCATATGATAATGGCAGCTAGAACAATAATAGCTTGTAATTGGAGAGTAAATAAAAGCCCAAATGTAGCAGATTGGATATGTGAAATTAACAGAATACAATATATGGAAAGACAGATAAGAGAAGAAGGATATATAATTAGTCAAATGCCAGAAATATGGCAAAAATGGGACGAATTTTGTCTCTCCAAAGGAATGAAGGAATATATATAAATAGTAAATAAGGACATTTAAAAGCAAAATGGAAGGGTGAGGTAAGTGAAGGAGGACTGCACTAAGGTAAAGGAAGCTATTTAGAGGGAAAAAAAATCACCTTTACAACCCCTTTAATGTATAGGATGCATTTAAGGTAAAAAAACACAAAGCTTTACAACCCCTTTAATAGAGGTTGGGGGGACAAAACAGAATCCACTTATTTAAAAAATAAACAAATGTGCTGCTTTTTTTGAGAACTGTTTAATAGAGAACACATATCTCACCCAATCCCAACCTGTCCCAGGAAAACTTGGAACATAAAAACCACTGTAAGAACTTTTAATAATTAGAATTGCTTTTTGTTGATCTGAGTACACTGTGCATAAAAGCGACGCTGTATCATTTTTAAGTTAAGCAACCTCCTTTGAGAAAAAGGAGTTTGAGTTGGAGTCAATGGGCTAGATTCAGGTAGATTCGCCTATTTTAGTGTAGGCGTAGCGTATGCCGTTTACACTACGCCGCGGCAACTTTTTCAGGCAAGTGCTTTATTCACAAAGCACTTGCCTGTAAAGTTGTGGCGGCGTAGCGTAAATGGCCCGTCGTATTTCAAATTGGGCGGGTAGAGGGCGTCTATTATTTAAATGATAAAAAATAAAAGAGGGTGCAGCGCTAGTATTTAAATGAAGCGTGATCCCTCGCCGAACGTACTGCGCATGTGCCGACCGTGAAATGTTTCAAGTGCGCATGCTCCAAATCACATTGCAAATTGTCAATGAAAGCGACGTGAACGTAACGTACGGCCAGCCCCATTCTGAAATCGACTTACGCAAACGACGTCTGTCCATACTTAACATTGCCTGCGCCTCATATAGCAGGGATAACTTTTTACGCCAGACATAAGCCTAACGTAAACAACGTAAACAGATACGCCGGCCGGGCGCACGTTCGGGAATCGGCGTATAGGCTCATTTGCATATTTTAGACGGGAACGCCACCTAGCGCCCAGCCTAAAATATGAAAATAAGATACAACGGCGTAAGAGACTTACCCCAGTTGGATCTAATTGAAATCTATGCATAACTGATTCTATGAATCAGTCGCATAGATAGTAGGGCTCAGACGCAGAGATAAGATGGCTTATCGGGAGATAAGCCGTCTTATCTCTTTCCTGAATCTAGCCCAATGTGTTTATTTGTGGAAAAACTCTTGGAGATAGGATTAAATTAACCCAAAGTCCTACATCCTTCATTCCCCATCTCAAGCAAGGATGAATGGAAGGTTTGTCGGTGGAAGACTTAATTGCACTTATACCATGCAAAACCTTAAAAGTTCTTGTAAGATGTTGAAACGTGTCGCAACATTTAATTTGGAATTTTATTCCCATAACTGCTGCATATATAAAAAAGGCTCAAAGAACTAGTGAAAGATCAACTGTGGTTCTGACCTTTTTCTATTGTCATTTTTGTCCTCTTATACCTTTTTTAGACTTGGCTTGGTAATTCTTGAGAGGATGGTAGAAGAAAAGGCAGATCTATGGAAATTACCCTTTTCAAATCTTTTCTTTCAAAGAAATTGATAAGTGAAAAGGAGAAAGTCCACACTGGAGAACTGCATTGGAGATCAGATTGTCACCCCCAACAGGCATTGTGGTCTAGCCCAAGATGTATGCGAGTAGAGAGTAGTATGTATATGGTAATTTGTGTTAAAAGCCATGGATGGAAAGTTTTTCGGCGGAAGGCTTCATCGCAATTATACCACGCAAAACCACCAATGTTTTCATAAATCTCAAGATGTTGAAAACAAGTCAGAACATTTAATTGAGAATTTTTTTCCCCCATAGCCGAAGCATTTATATTGAAAGACTAAGGCCGCGTACACACGGAGGGACTTATCCGCTGAAACGGTCCGACAGACCGTTTCCAGCGGACATGTCCCCTCCGGATTTTGGTCCGATGGCTTGTACACACCATCGGATCAAAATCCCCGCCGGCAGACAGTGCGGTGACGTGGCGGTGACGTTGACGCCGCCACGTCACCGCACCAGGAAGAAAAATACTTCCGCGCATGCGTCGAATCCATTCGACGCATGTGCGGGAAGATATGTCCGCTGGTGAGTGTACTGACCAGCGGACATATCCGACGGACATGTCCTGAGTGGACAAATTTTAAAGCATGTTTTAAAATTTGTCCGCCGGTCGGACATGTCCGCTAGCCCATACACACGATCGGATTTGTCTGCTGAACTGGTCCGTCGGACAAATTCGATCGTGTGTACGCGGCCTTAGAGCTGGTTAAAGATCAGCTGTTGTTCTGACCTACTTCTATTGTCCTCATTTTGTCCTCTTATTTTTTAAACTTTGCTGATAATTGGATGGTAGAAGAGCAAGCAAATCTATGAAATCTTTTCTTTCAAAGAAATTGAAAACCTAAAGGGAAATAGCCAAACTAGAGAACTGCATTAGAGACTAGATTGCCACCCTCAATGAGAATTATGGCCTAGCCCAAGATGTATCGGAGTAGAGAATAGTATGTGTATGGTAATGTGTTAAAAGTCATGGATAAACTGAACGTTTTTCGGCAGAAAGCTTCATCGCAATTATACCATGCAAAACCACCAAAGTTTCTGTAAGCCTCGAGATGTTGAAACAAGTCGGAAAATGTAATTGGCAATTTTTTCCCCAAAATGTTCTGACCTTCTTCCATTGTCCATTATCCTCACCTTTATGTTCTTATTTTTTTTTAGACTTTGGAAATTCTTCAGAGAATGGTAGAAGAGAAAGCAAATCTATGAAATCACCCTTTCAAATCTATTCTTTTAAAGCAATTGATAAGTTTCAAACTTAAAGAGGAAAGTCCACACTGGAGAACTGCATTAGAGACTAGATTGTCACTCTCAGCAGGTACTGTGGCCTATGCCAAGATGTATTGGAGTAGAGCAGGGTTCTCAACTAGGGTTCCTTCAGAAGTTTCTAGGGGTTCCTTGAACAATGAGCAAATTCTGCCTCTCAGATAAGTTCCCACTGACCCCATTGATCTTTTTAGCTTTTGGTAAGGGGGGTAATTCTTCCCTAGGACCAGTGTTCTATACATTCGTTCCACTGACCATCACACTGATGTGTCATGAGTTGTAGATATAGTCACTTTAGCAGTGGTTCCCTGAGACCGAAAAGTCATTTCAGAAGTTCCTCAAGGTTGAGAAAGTCTGGAGTAGAAAATAGGATGTGTATGGTAATGTGTGTTAAAAATCTTGGATGAAGGGAAAGATTTTCGGCAGAAAGCTTCATCGCAATTATACCATGCAAAACCATCAAAGTTTCTGTAAGCTTTGAGATGTTGAAACATTTAATTGTGAATTTTCTTCCCCATAACTGCTGCATAGTGTATATGCAAAATGCTTTGAGCAGAGCCGATCCTAGGGTGACAGGTGCCTGGGTGCAGAAATATGGTGCCATGGGCGTCGTCATTTTACTAACTAACTCCTCCCCTTTACAAATGTTTCTATGGCAATGACTCAACCACAGAGAGGCTCCCCCACAAAGTCTTCATTAACCTGGGATCCTTACATGATCTCCTAACAATAAACAAAATACAGGAAGACAAGCAGAGTACTTTATTGGGACCCAGAGGGGGGCCTCTGTGATCGACACAGAGAGGGCTTCTGTTAGAGAGTCTGTTAGATGTTCGGCGCCCCCACCTCTTCAGGCGCCTGGGTGCAATGCACCCTGTGCACCCTGTCTAGGATCGGCCCTGGCTTTGAGCTAGTTAAAGATCAACTGTGGCTCTGACCTTCTTCTATTGTCCTAATTTGTGTCCTTTTTATTTCTTTTTTAGACTTTGCTGCTAATTCTTCAGAGGATGGTAGAAGAGCAAGCAAATGTAGAAAATCACCCTTTTAATTGATGAATGAATTGAAGTAAAAACGTAAAGGGGAAGTCCACACCTGATAACTGCATTAGAGAATAGATTGTTATCTCCAGTGGACGTTGTAGCCCAAGATGTATTGGAGTAGAGCATAGGATGTGTATATGATAATATGTGTTAAAAGTCATGGATGAACGGAAAGTTTTTCGGCAGAAAGCTTCATCGCAACTATACCATGCAAAACCACCAAAGTTTATGTAAGCCTCGAGATGTTGAAACAAGTCAGAAAATTTAATTGGGATCTTTTTCGCCATAACCTCTGCATATATACAAAATGTTCTGACCTTCTTGTCCTAACTTTTGTCTTCCTATTTATTTTCTAAACTTTGTTGGTAATTCTTCAGAGAAAGGTAGAAGAGAAAGCAAATGTATGAAATCGCCCTTTCAAATCTTTTTTTTTAAAGCAATTGATAAGTGAAAACTTAAAGGGGAAAGGCCACACTGGAGAACTGCATAAGAGATTAGATTGTCACCCTCAGTGGGCACCGTGGTCTTTACCAAGATGTATTGGAGTAGAGCAGGGTTTCTCGATTAGGGTTCCTCCAGAGGCTGTTAGGGGTTCCTTGAGCAATGAGCAATTTCTGCCTCTTAGATAAGTTCCCACTGACTCCATAGATCTTTTTAGCTTTCGGTAAGAAGGTAATTCTTCCCAAGGACCACAAATGTAAGGAACATTCTTTCCACTGACCATCACACTGATGTGTCATGAGTTGATATAGTAATTTTAGCAGTGGTTCCCTGAGACCGGAAAGTAATTTCAGACGTTCCTCTGGGTTGAAAAGCTTGAGAAAGGCTCGGAGTAGAGAATAGTATCTGTATGGGAATATGTGTTAAAAGTCATGGATAAACGTTTTTCGTCAGAAAGCTTCATCGCAATTATACCATGCAAAACCACCAACATTTCTGTAAGCCTCGAAATATTAAAACCAAGTTGGAAAGTTTAATTGGGAATTTTCTTCCCTATAACTGCTGCATAGTGTATATACAAAAAGCTTGGAGCTAGTTAAAGATCAACTGTGGCTCTGGCCTCCTTCTATTGTTACATAGTAGGTGAGCTTAAAAAAAGACACAAGTCCATCAAGTCCAACCTATGTCCTCATTTTTGTCCTTTTATTTATTTTTTAGACTTTGCTGGTAATTCTTCAGAGGATGGCAGAAGAGCAAGCAAACGTAGAAAATCGCCCCTTTCAATTCATGAATGAATTGAAGTAAAAACTTAAACGAGTAGTCTGAAGCAAAGTTTTGCTAGGGGAAAAAGAGCATTACACAAATTTATAACACATTTAAATATACTCACGTTTTCCTTATGGTCTTCTTCCCGGTCTTCTTACCTTTTTTCTCTCCGGCCGGAAGCTATCGATTGATGACGCTCGACTTTCTTTTCTTATTCATCCGTCGCCATCTTAGCCCGGTGACTCATCAATCCCAGGAGTCACTGCGTGCTGCGCTGGCCTCCCCGCCCGGAGTCGAACACTCCCCCTTAAGCTTTACGTGCTTACATTGCTAGATGCACGCTGCGGGGGCCAAAAGATCATTGGAGCTCGGCTATCCAATAGAAGAGGACGCTTTTTAGGAGGCGGGGATAGGGAAATAGGTGCGAGAGAAGGGGGCGTGAAATATTATAATTTAGGGAGGGGTCCGAGCGGGGGAGTTACAGGGGGAGGGCAGGAGATTACAGGAAGAGAGGAGCAGGCATGCTGGGAGAGCCTGTATTATCATGGTGGCCGTGGAAGAGAACCAGGAAGTGAAGAAAACTAACGGAGGGAATAAAAAAAGAACTGCTGGGACGATTTTCATGAGAGTGACTTCTTTTGAAAGGTATTTTTATTGGCTACAATCTGGCATGTTGTGGAATGTTGCTTCAGACTACTCCTTTAAAGGGGAAAGTCCACACTGATAACTGAGTGAGTGAGTAACTTAAATAGCGCTACAAATGCAAACTAAATCGCCTCAAGGCACTGTAACCAATGTGGTTGTCCAGCCATGCTTCAGAATAGATGGGTCTTAAGTTTTTTTCTGAAGGCCCGATGATTTTCCTCCATCCGAATGTCTGTCGGTAGAGCGTTCCATAACCGAGGTCCTTGGACAGCAAATCTTCGTTCTCCTTTCGTTTTGTAGCGAGATTTGGGGATGTGAAGGAGGTTCTGATTAGTTGTTCGGAGGACCCGAATTGGGGTGTAGTGTTTTTTTTTTCTAACATAGGTATTGTGGCGCGTTTCCTTTTGTGCATTTGTAGGTGAGGCAGAGGGTCTTGAATGTCACCCGGTCCTTTACGGCTAGCCAGTGGAGAATAGATTATTACCTCCAGTGGACATTGTGGCCTAGCCCAAGATGTAGGATGTGTATGTGTTTTCTCCTTATTTTTACACTTCTTTACTAAGACCTTGGTAACCGTGTAACTTTGTTTTGAATAACTGAATAGATACTATATATATATATATATATATATTATTACTAAGAAATGCCCAGAAACCTCTACTAATCCTGACTTTTTATTCTTATTATCTTTACTTTCCTTTTAGTCTTTTTTTCTTTTCTCCTTATTCTATCCTGTCTTTTCCTATTTATTTTTATATAATAAAACGGTAGCGAAACACTCACTTTTACAATGTTCAATTATAACACAATAATAGATAGTAAGCTCCAATGTCCTATTATAAGTTACTGCATCTTGTAGCAATTATTACTATTTCTTTATTACAGATCACTATAAAAGTTTAACAACTTTTCAATTTTTTTGTTTCTCTTGATTATATAATTGTAACACCTTAGTTCTTTAAACAACATATAGCTTACTTAAGTCTTCAATTGCTTGTAAATATAAGTAATACTAAGATTTGATATGTAGATGCTATCATCTATAGTAATATTTTGTTAATTGTACCAATGTTTATATTTACAAAATCAATAAACAAATTTGACAAGGAAAAAAAAAAAGTCAGAACATTTAATTAGGATTTTTTTCCCAATACCTGCTGCATGTATACAAAAGACTTTGAGCTCGTTAAAGACCTGTTGTGGTCCTGACCGTCTTCCATTGTCCTCATTCTTGTCCTCTTATTTCTTTTTTTGACTTTGCTGGTAATTCTTCAGAGGATGGTAAAAGAGAAAGCAAATCTATGAAAGCGCCCCTTTCAAATCTTTTCTTTCAAAGCAATTGATCAGTGAAAACTTAATGGGCTAGATTGTCACCCCCAACCGGCGTTTTGAGCTATATCAAGATGTGTTGGAGTAGAGCAGGGTTTCTCAACTAAGGTTCCTCCAGAGGTTGCTGGGGGTTCCTTGAACAATGAGCAACCAGCATTGTGGCCTGGATCAGGGATATATCAAGTTAGAGAAGCCTTTCTCAACATTTTTAAAACCGAGGAACCCTTGAAACAACTTTTGGCTTCAGGGAACCCCCTGCCAATAATTATTATATCTACAGCTCACATTACATTAGGGTGATGGTCAGTGGGAAGATTGCGCCTTACGTTTGTGGTCATTGGAAAGAATCACGCTTCCTACAGATAGGTAACCACTGACACCTTTGATCTTTTTAGCTATCTGAGAGGTAGAAACGGCTCGTTGCTCAAGGAGCCCTTTGCAACCTCTAGACTGGAACCCGGGTCGAAAAAAGTCATGGATGAATGGAAGGTTTTTCAGCAGAAAGCTTCATCGCAACTATACCATGCAAAACCACCAACGTTTCTGTAAGCCTTGAGATGTTAAAACAAGTCAGAACATTTAGTTGGGAATTTTCCAATGACCACAATTCTTACGTTTCTACAGATGGCTAAAAAGATCAATGGTGTCAGTGGTTACTTATCTGAGAGGCAAAAACGGCTCATTGCTCAAGGAGCCCTTAGCTGGTCGAAAAACCCTGGAGTAGAGAGTAGTACCGTGGAACCTTGGATTGCGAGTAACGCGGTTAACGAGCGTTTTGCAATATGAGAACTATATTTAAAAAAAACTCAGTTTGCTAGTGTTGTCTCGCAAAACGACCAGGATTTAGGCCAAAGCAGTGTGCAGTACCGCATTTGGCCTGAGGTGGGGGGGGGGCGTCAGAGCCAAGCGGCGCTGAACGGAAAGGCCCGGTTACAGCTTCGCTGACCATGTCAAACCTTGGGAACAGAGTCTTTCCGAGGTTTGCCGAGGTGAGCCAAGGTGTCCTTGGCCTTTCCGGACATTACCAAGGCTCTCCGGCCCCCCCCCACCTCTGGCCGCATGTGGTATTGCATGCCATTGAAGTCATTGCGGAACAAATTATTTTCGTTTCCAATGGGGAAACTCGATTTGATATGCAAGTAGTTTGCGATTACGAGCATTCTCCTGGAACCAATTATACTCTTAATCCGAGGTTCCACTGTATGTGAATGGTAATATGTTTTAAAAGTCAAGCTAAAGCCAATCAATAGATGTTAGAAGTATTCACAAATTCTCATATTTCTGAATTTCTGATTTCTGAATCGCCAGAGGCGATTTAGTTCGCATGTGTCGCGCTATATACGTTTTTCATTCATTCAATATGATAATTGTAAGTAAATTTTGCATTAATAAACCAATTTTTTTCATATTAATAAATCATGCTTGCCTTTTTTTGTCGTTTTTACAGTAGACTTCTTTTTTAGAATGACCTTCTATACTGTAAATTCCAACCTGCATGATATCCCAACAAAGAAATCAAAAATTCCCAAAAGGCCCTTTCCCTGAAATTATTTCACATCCTCCCAGAGCCCAGTCATGTGACCCATGCCTCTGTTTTTGGTCATGTGGTTTTCTACCATTGTGAATGTGGAGACCCTGATTGGCTAGCTCTGCCTGGTTGTGGTCAAATTATTCTTACTATCAGGAAAGTTACATTTTTGGGTTCTTCCTTTACCATTCTGAGATCAGTAGGGGTGCTATAGTAATGTTACATTTATTTTACACCTCAGGCCCGATGAAGGCCTACTCCACAAGAAAAGGAGCGTAATTAGAATAATATATGTTTTTTCAAGTCCCAGCATGAGTATGGTGCACAAAGCACTGGAGCATAAGCCAGAAAAAGCTGATTTAAATTAAATAAAATCACAAGCGGGCATAAAATGCCATACCATGCCATATGGATGAGCCCTGGAAATTTCTCAAGTTTCGAGAGATTTGCTATTCTCTGGGGCATTACAGGGCTCAGGCACACGCACTGCGATTAGGCTGCCTCCCCGCCACCTGAACCGTCTGCCAAGGAATGGTGCGACACGTGCCCATTTAAATAATGTGCCAATTTAAAAATTAATTTGGCAATTGTTTAGTTTGTGAAACGCGCTCACTTAGCTGGCAATTACCGCCACCTGCAAATAAATACATATATCGTCATTACCGAACCCGCAAAGAGGGTGTTACCACAGCAGCTACAAATCACTGGGTAATTATGCCTCAAGGTGTTGGCATTTCGACACTCGGCGTTCAAGTGGCACCCATGTCGATAATGACATACAGCCGTTACCGCTAACAATCAAAAACTGGTGAGACGATTCAGCACAATGTTGGGGGGGTTTACGAACTGTCAGCGTGTGTCTCTTCAATTTCATTAACAAATTGGTAACTGTTTCAACCCTTTTTTTGCAGCTCGCACGTTGACACAAAATGGAAAACTGTCAGGAACTGCCGTCTGTTGATGGAGGAGCCTTCAAAGCATATGTCTGTATGATACGATGGATGTCTACAGCACTGAAAACTTGTCTACTGCCGTAGTGGATTGACTTGGTTCTCTCATAATGCCAAGGAATTAGACACTACAATGTTTAAGGCTTAATTTTAATTGTATTCATGCTACAGTTGTTCAACATAAAGTTACCCAACAAGTCTTTGGTTGACTTTCACACCCTGTTTCATTATCCAGAAGATGGAAAGTTTCAAGGGTGTGCTTTAAGAGTAAAATTCCGATGTTGGCCGGTTGACCCGTTCAACTCTTCAAATTCCAATCCTACACATCGTGCAACAGTTGTTTGACATTGAGTTACCCAACAAGTCTTTGGTTGACTTTGACAACCTGTTTCTTCCTCCAGAAGATGGCCAGTTTCAAGGGCATCCTTTAACAGTAAAATTCCAATGTTGGCTGGTTGACCTGTTCAACTCTTCAAATTCCATCCTACACATCACGCAACAGTTGTTTGACCTTAAGTTACCCAACAAGCCTTCGGTTGACTTTGACACCATGCTTCTTCATTTAAAAGATGGCCAGTTTCGAGGGTATCCTTTAACAGTAAAATTCCAATGTTGGCTGGTTGATCTGTTCAACTCTTCAAATTCCATCCTACACATCAAAACGGGGGATATGTTTTACCAAACGTGTCCTTGTGTTGGCCTAGCCTACACAAATAGGCATACGTTTTTGCCAAAGATTTCCTTGTGTAGGCCTAGCCTTCACCAAACCAAACTGTAGCTGTGATGGCATTTTGGTACGGCAGCCAACCTCTCTTGGCATGCGGATTTCTGCTACTCGAGGCACTGCGAAAATCACAGCATTTGTGTTGAAATGTGACGGGAATGCGCATCAACAAATGGCATTGCTTGCGAAAAGCAACAGGAAAACCCTTCGGGGCACGAGAGCTGACACTGTTCACACTTTGCCTAATGCCCTCGAGACATCTGGTTATCCGTCGCTCAGCCACCACCTGTCCAAATGATGGCAGGCACAAGGCATTCCTCCCCTTTCCCCCCGGGGACCTCAAAAAGTCTAGATCACTGGGTATAAATATTTAAGCCATTTGCGTTGGCTGGTTTTCAATTAAAGGCAAGGGATTAAACGTGGCGATGTGTAAATACAATTCAAAGAAGTTTTAGCTCGAACCCGAGACGCCAATGCCGAATTCATTTCAGGAAGAGAAAAAAACTGCTTAGGTTTTTGGAATTCACATCCTCATGCTTACCGTCCTCTCTTCCAATCACACTTTCCCTTCACGGTGTTTTAATATTCATGTTACATTAACGCATGCAGTTAATGATCACTTGGCATGTGCTTACCCGTTGGCATCGCTAAGTGTGTCACTTTCGTGAAAACTGCCTGGTTTGCCCATGAGCAAAATGACAACCAAAGAAATGACAGCGAGAACAATTAAAATCTTTGAAAATTGGCTACCTCAGCATAACGAAGAATCCAACTGATCAATGAAAAAAAAAAAAAAACATCCCTGAACTTTCCCGTGTCTTGGTTAGAACCCTTTTGGGGTTATTTAGAAGAAAATTTGGGGTAAATTAATTCAATTTTATTCTATTAAATATACAATGATTTTTATCTCGGAACAAGCCAAATATTACTGTATATTTGGGATAAAAAAAAAAATTGCCTTTGACGACTTCAGCTCCGGAAAGGTTTTACCCCCTTTTGCCCTTCTGCTTCTTTAACCACTTCAGCCCCTGGAGGATTTGCCTGCCAAATGGCCAGGCCACTTTTTGTTGATATTCGGCACTCCATTTTCATATATATTTTTGGGGATATTTATTATAGCAAAAAGTAAAAAATATTGCATTTTTGTTCAAAATTGACGCTCTTTTTTTGTTTATAGCGCAAAAAATATAAAAACCGCAGAGGTGATCAAATACCACCAATAGAACACTCTATTGGTGGGAGAAAAAAGACGTCAATTTTGTTTGGGTACTGCACTGCATGACTGCGCAATTGTCAGTTAAATCGACGCAGTGCAGAATCGCAAAAAATGGCCTGATCATTAAGGGGGGAAATCCTTTCCGGTCCTTAAGTGGTTAAGGGGCAATGCACACCAGGATCACGCAAGGATGAATATTGTTTAGGGTTGCTTTAAACCAGTGGTTCTCAACCTGGGGGTTGGGACCCCCTTCGGGATCAAATTACGATTTTTCAGGGGTCACCAAATCCTGGGCTGTTCCTGAAGCCCACAGCACTCACAGCCTTTACACAGCTGCCCAGTAGGACATTCCCTGGAGTCTTTGGCCGCCCATTCAGTTCACGGCATGGCTGTGAAGCAGGCAGAGACTAGAGGTTAACTGACTGGTGAGAAATGTGAAGTGTGAGGTGGAGACCCTATCTTCTGATTTCGGCATTGGTGTCACTTCTGTGAGATACCACGAGCTGGAGACACAGTGGTAACACTACCTGTGAGGCGGCGTACACACGACCGAGGTTCTCGCTGGAAACCAGCGAGAACCTCGCTGGAAGCTGCATTCCAGCGAGGACCTCGGCCGTGTGTACGCTCTCGGCGAGCTTCCCGTCGGGAATCCCGTCGAGCGAAAAGAGAGCACGCTCTCTATTTGCTCGACGGCCCGCCTGGATGAATGGCTGGTTGCCATTCCCGACGGGCGGGTCGCCGATTTCGACGGCCGGCAGAGAACCTCGACGGGCGGAACGATGTGTTCTGTCCGTCGAGGTTCTCTGCCGTGTGTACACGGCCTGATCCATTGCCATTAAAAGTCCCCACTACAGTTCTCAGATCAGCAGGTGATCTTGATCAAGAGCACCCAAGTTGGCTGATCAGAACTCCCCGACAGCACTGCCACTCATCCCAAGCCCCCAAGGAGTAAGAGAAGGCATAAAAATAGAGAATACATGGAAGGGAGAGGAAAAGAGGGAGAGAAAGAAAAAGCAAAAGAACAGAAAAGACAGCTAGAGAGACGGATGGCGGAAAAAATAACCAATAAATTAAGATAGAGGGATAAAAGGGAAAGAAAGGAAAACATAGAATGGTACATCCTAAAATGTACCAGAAGGGGTTTTATTAGTGTACAAGTGGAAGGGACTCAGGGAGCCCTAAATGTCAGTGGGTTAGGGGCTTGCCTTGTGTGCTGACAACCCTCGCTACAAAAATTCTACTGTTTGGGGTCCCCACAACTTGGGAAATGTTATCAAGGGCTCACGGCACTAGAAAGGTTGAGAACCACTGCTTTAAACCTAAGTAAGCAAAGGTTTTTTTTTTGTTTTAGCTCTGTGGTGCAGTGAGCACACTCTACATCTAACACCAGGTGCAACAACAAATAGTGAAGCACACAAAAAAGTGCACAGGGTGAACACATGGTCCCCCCCCTGGCAGAAAGGACCCAGCCCCTGATTCCCCCTGGGGCGCAAGGCTCCCAACAGGGACTGTGGTTACTCAAAACCTAGCCAAAACTGGGATGACTCCATTCTTCAGGAGGTTTGCCAAAACAAGCCCTATTCAAGTACTAGGTGGGGCAGGGCAGCTGTTAGAAAATCAGGGGGTTCTGTACAGACTTCCTGACATGGTGCCAAAAAACTCATGGTGCACTCCCCCACATTGAGAATTTATGGCACCCCTGGACTGCCACTTCAGGGTACATACACCTGGTTGAAGGCTTTACCACTGTTCCCACCTGATTACATCAGGAAGAATACCAGTCTTCTTCCTCCCAACAACTGAGAACAGATACTACAATTGATCTTAGACAAGAAGTCCAAGGGCCACCTGGTGTTTTGCTAGAAGTCCCCTCACAAAGGTTGCATGCATGCTGACCCTTGTGTTACGGCCCCTAGGTACACCCTGGCCTGCTCTAACATATAGAGAGTTGCCTTCAACAGTAAAAGCAGATGAGCACAGGGCATTCTAGTAGCAGTGCTGTATACAGGAATCTGCAGTAAGGGAATTGAGACTGCAGAGCTCTCCATAGCTGGCTTTGGACATGGAACAGGAGGAAACCCAGGGCCAGATCTATCCTGTCTGATGTGGGGGTACAGTAAACAAAAATCAGGGAGGGAAAGAATGGAACGTCAGCAGGGCAGAGAGGTGGTGCAACAGAAATCTTCCTCCCAGGGGTGGACTGACAACTCATGGGCAATAGAAGATTATGGGGCCCCCAGGCTTACAGATGGCCACCACGCCAGGAGGCAGTGCAGAGGCGGGGCAGCTAAAATCTTGGGATTTTCACATCAAAAGCATGTTGTTATCGGACATCAGGGACAGATGTAAAAAAAAAAACCACAGATTTTTACATACTGTCCCTGGTTTTACTGAGCCTGGCAACCCTGATGGGGCCTCCAAGTGCCATTGGGCCCTCTGGCAGTGCCAGAATGGTAAGTGCGCCCCTGCTCTCTCCCCAGCACCCCCCCCCCCGGATTCAGCCATGAGGAAAGTCAGCAGAAATGTGGACCCCAGCACAGCACAGGAACCTACCAGAAAGACAGAGGATTATTAGACTAGGCAGTGGGACTGCAGACCTCACCGGAGCACACTGAAATGCAGCAGATATGAAGGAAAAACAATACAGGTCAGAGGTCGCTGCAGGCTACAGACAAGCAAATCCAATGAGTAGGGGTCACTACACAAGAAGTCAGCCTATGAAAGAAGCACGTGAGAAGGGAGATTGGAAGCAAGTGGAAGAGTTGACTGAATGTCAAACATGAGAGTGTAGGTCTTTTAAAGAGACATGGCAACTTTAAGGGATGTGCACCTATGATAAGGTGACCAGATCTTTTAAATGAAATCCGGGGACATCTATTTTTTTTTTTACTAGGAATGGCAGCAATCAGCGACTTTTAATGGGACGGCGACATTGCGGCGGAGGTAACACGCCGCCCAAAAATCCAGCAGCTCCAATGGGTGTAATGTTACATTTATGTGTAGCACTACCCCCGAAGGAGCTGCTGGTTTAGATTTGGGCCTGCCGTTACCTCACTGTTCCTTGCACTGGTCTCAGGGGTTCTCCTTGAAGAGTTGTCCATAAGAAATGTCGGCACCAAACACAAAGGGCCAGATTCATGAAAGGTTACGCTGGCGGATCGAGTGATCCGCCAGCGTAACAGTGGCTTTGAGCCGGCGTTTCTGTTTTCTGTAACCAGAAAACAAGAAACGCCGGGTTGAAGTTCCGATGCGAGCAGCGTAACTGAGTTTCGCCATCGCATCGTTACTTCAACTTAAAAATGGCGCCGGGGGCGTTCCCGCCGATTTACGCTCAAAAAATATGTTAATGAGCGGAAATCGGCAATTCACGATCGAAATCCGGCGCGACGCAGTGACGTTACGACGTTTCCGGACGGGATACGCGGCGCATAGATATACCTACATGGGGCTGGAGTATCCTATGTTAGGTATAGGCGTCGTCATCGCGTCGGGAAAAAAAAAAAAACGTCGCTTGCGTAAAACGGTCATGAATGGGAATGTGACGTCATTGACGTTCATTCACAGATTTTGGAGCATGCGCACGGGGATGTTTTGACACTCGACGCATGCGCAGTACGTCGGCGGCGGGATCGCGCGTAGTTAGCATACTACACGCCCCGTACCCGCGACATTT
Organism: Rana kukunoris; assembly: GCA_029574335.1. Classification (NCBI taxonomy): domain Eukaryota; kingdom Metazoa; phylum Chordata; class Amphibia; order Anura; family Ranidae; genus Rana; species Rana kukunoris. Next base: position 26,561,994 of record CM056053.1, read on the forward strand.
GAATTCCGCCGGCTCATTTGCGATGCGCTGCCGCAACTTTAGGAGCAAGTGCTTCGTGAATGACAGCACTTGCTCCTAAAAATTCGGCAGCGCAACGCAAATCAGAAGCGTTACTCCAGAGCAAAGATGCTCTGGAATACGTGAATCTGGCCCTAAGTCTCTTTCAAGGGTTTTATTGAACAAACTTTCCAACAGAGGGATAGACGGATAGGGAAGGATTTAGGTATCTTACTCGCAGATCACAAAAATTCTCCTAGGTCCAGAGGAACAGCCGTCTCCACACTGGACTCAGCAACCACCGGATAGACCAACTCTCACTGTCCTAGCAGCCGGTGCGAAGTTCGATCAAAAGACAAGTCTCTGTTAGGCCGCGTACACACGCCCGAATACGATCGTGAATTGCCGATTCTCGCTGATTAACATATTCTCGGCGTTAATCAGCGGGCCCCGAGCGCCATTTTTAAAATTGCAGTTCCGATACGATGGCGAAATACAATTACGCCGCTCGTATAGGAACTCCAACCCGGCGTTTCTTGTTTTCTGCTTACAGAAAACAGAAACGCCGGCTCAAAGTGAAAGTTATGCTGGCGAATCACTGATACTCCAGCCTAACTCTACCTGAATCTGGCCCTATAACTTTTGCGCAAACCAATCAATAAACGCTTGTAGCTTTTTTTACCAAAAATATGTCGAAGAATACGTATCGGTCTAAACTTATATATATATATATATTTTGGGTATTTATTATAGCAAAAAGTAAAAAATATTGAATTTTTTGTAAAATTGTCGCTCTATTTTTGTTTATAGCGCAAAAAATAAAAACCGCAGAGGTGATCAAATACCACCAAAAGAAATCTCTACTTGTGGGAAAAAAGGACATCAATTTGGTTTGGGAGCCGCGTCGCACGACCACGCAATTGTCAGTTAAAGCGACGCAGTGATGAATCGCAAAAAGGGGCAAGGTCCTTAACCTGCATAATGGTCTGTTGCTGAAGTAGTTAAAATCTGAAGATGGCTAATGGGTTGCTTTTTAAGCATTTCCCCCTTTTTGTCCGGCATTTTCTTCTCATTGTTTGGCGCAGTCTTTTGTTTGTCTGGAGCGGCTCTTTAAAATACCCAGAGCAGGTGTGACTAAAATAAAATACAATGTGTTCCTTACCTACATTACACAGTTTGCAAATTCCGCCGCCGCTTCGGCAGGTTGTAATGTAAATATATTGTCGGAAACGCCGAATTAATCCATATTAATATCGGAAAACCTGCACTCAGCGCACACCTGATCTCTGAGATTTTTCCGCTCCTGCGAGAAGCAGATTGCTCGGGACATGTAACGCGTTTTGCTAAACAGCTGCATTTTTCCCCATGTGTGTGGAATATCACAGACCGTCCTATTTACATTCGCTTTAAAAAAAGCTGAGACATCGGAGCTCACACTGAATGAAGATGAGAATCTGCGCCCCCGTCCCTTCTTCTCTGTCGGAGTACGACGTCTCTTCATTGTCTCCGACCCCAAACACATGTATCTCAGGAATAGTACAATAGTGGGGACATTAGAGTGTACGTTTCTGTTTATTTAAAAAAAAAAACGTACAAACATACAACTCATTGATAAAAACACATTTACACAAAAATAAACAAAAACAAGCGTGCTTACATCAGAAAATAAAGAAAACAAGATAACATAGAAAGAAACATATTTTAATGACAACAAAAAAGAGACAACAAACCCCGAAACTTAACCTACCTCCACCCTCACCGATTCCAAACCCTACCTCCACCCTCACCGATTCCAAACCCTACCTCCACCCTCACCGATTCCAAACCCTACCTCCACCCTCACCGATTCCAAACCCTACCTCCACCCTCACCGATTCCAAACCCTTCCTCCACCCTCACCGATTCCAAACCCTTCCTCCACCCTCACCGATTCCAAACCCTACCTCCACCCTCACCGATTCCAAACCCTACATTCACCCTCACCGACTCCAAACCCTACCTCCACCCACACCGATTCCAAACCCTACCTTCACCATCACCGACTCCAAACCCTACATCCACCCTCACCGTTTCCAAACCCTACCTCCACCCTCTCTGACTCCAAACCCTTCCTCCTCCCTCACCGATTCCAAACCCTACCTCCACCCTCACCGATTCCAAACCCTTCCTCCACCCTCACCGATTCCAATACCTACCTCCACCCTCACTGATTCCAAACCCTTCCTCTACCCTCACAGATTCCAAACCCTATCTCCACCCTCACTGATTCCAAACCCTATCTCCACCCTCACCAACTCCAAACCCTACCTCCACCCTCTCTGACTCCAAACTCTTCCTCCACCCTCACCGAGTCCAAACCCTAACTCCAACCTTTACCGATTCCGAACCCTACCTCCACCCTCACCGATTCCAATACCTACCTCCACCCTCACTGATTCTAAACCCTTCCTCTACCCTCACAGATTCCAAACCCTATCTCCACCCTCACCGATTGCAAACACTACCTCCACTCTCACCGATTCCAAAACCTACCTCCACCCTCACTGATTCCAAAACCTACCTCCACCCTCACCCATTCCAAACCCTTCCTCCACCCTCACCCATTCCAAACCCTACCTCCACCCTCACTAATTACCAAACCCTTCCTCCACCCTCACCGATTTCAAACCCTTCCTCCACCCTCACCAATTCCAAACCCTACCTCCACCCTCACTGATTACCAAACCCTTCCTCCACCCTCACCGATTCCAAGCCCCCCCAATTAACCCCTCTCCTCAGACTAAGAAACATTTTAAGATTTAACCGCCATCAGGATGCTTTAGATACACACTTCTTAGCTTGCTCATCCCCCTCCCTACTCAGAGACCCTTCACGTTTTATTATAATCTGCGATTCCTCCTTCATACCACCGACTTCTCAGCAGATGAACACTCACCCTCCACTTCAGAAAACCCCTCAAATGTATTTGATACCTCCACCCTCACTGATTCCAAACCATTCCTCCACCCTCACTGATTCTAAACACTACATCCACCCTTACCAATTCCAAACCCTACCTTCACCCTCACCGATTCCAAACCCTACCTCCACCTTCACCAATTCCAAACCCTACCTTCACCATCACTGACTCCAAACCCTACCTCCACCCTCACTGATTCCAAACCCTACCTTCACCCTCACCAACTCCAAACCCTACCTCCACCCTCTCTGACTCCAAACCCTTCCTCCACCCTCACCGATTTCAAACCCTACCTCCACCCTCACCGATTCCGAACCCTACCTCCACCTTCACCGATTCCAAACCCTACCTCCACCCTCACCGATTCCAAACCCTACCTCCACCCTCACCGATTCCAAACCCTACCTCCACCCTCACCGATTCCAAACCCTACCTCCACCCTCACCGATTCCAAACCCTTCCTCCACCCTCACCGATTCCAAACCCTTCCTCCACCCTCACCGATTCCAAACCCTACCTCCACCCTCACCGATTCCAAACCCTACATTCACCCTCACCGACTCCAAACCCTACCTCCACCCACACCGATTCCAAACCCTACCTTCACCATCACCGACTCCAAACCCTACATCCACCCTCACCGTTTCCAAACCCTACCTCCACCCTCTCTGACTCCAAACCCTTCCTCCTCCCTCACCGATTCCAAACCCTACCTCCACCCTCACCGATTCCAAACCCTTCCTCCACCCTCACCGATTCCAATACCTACCTCCACCCTCACTGATTCCAAACCCTTCCTCTACCCTCACAGATTCCAAACCCTATCTCCACCCTCACTGATTCCAAACCCTATCTCCACCCTCACCAACTCCAAACCCTACCTCCACCCTCTTTGACTCCAAACTCTTCCTCCACCCTCACCGAGTCCAAACCCTAACTCCAACCTTTACCGATTCCGAACCCTACCTCCACCCTCACCGATTCCAATACCTACCTCCACCCTCACTGATTCTAAACCCTTCCTCTACCCTCACAGATTCCAAACCCTATCTCCACCCTCACCGATTGCAAACACTACCTCCACTCTCACCGATTCCAAAACCTACCTCCACCCTCACTGATTCCAAAACCTACCTCCACCCTCACCCATTCCAAACCCTTCCTCCACCCTCACCCATTCCAAACCCTACCTCCACCCTCACTAATTACCAAACCCTTCCTCCACCCTCACCGATTTCAAACCCTTCCTCCACCCTCACCAATTCCAAACCCTACCTCCACCCTCACTGATTACCAAACCCTTCCTCCACCCTCACCGATTCCAAGCCCCCCCAATTAACCCCTCTCCTCAGACTAAGAAACATTTTAAGATTTAACCGCCATCAGGATGCTTTAGATACACACTTCTTAGCTTGCTCATCCCCCTCCCTACTCAGAGACCCTTCACGTTTTATTATAATCTGCGATTCCTCCTTCATACCACCGACTTCTCAGCAGATGAACACTCACCCTCCACTTCAGAAAACCCCTCAAATGTATTTGATACCTCCACCCTCACTGATTCCAAACCATTCCTCCACCCTCACTGATTCTAAACACTACATCCACCCTTACCAATTCCAAACCCTACCTTCACCCTCACCGATTCCAAACCCTACCTCCACCTTCACCAATTCCAAACCCTACCTTCACCATCACTGACTCCAAACCCTACCTCCACCCTCACTGATTCCAAACCCTACCTTCACCCTCACCAACTCCAAACCCTACCTCCACCCTCTCTGACTCCAAACCCTTCCTCCACCCTCACCGATTTCAAACCCTACCTCCACCCTCACCGATTCCGAACCCTACCTCCACCTTCACCGATTCCAAACCCCTACCTTCACCCTCACCGATTTCAAACCCTACCTCCACCTTCACCGATTCCAAACCCCTACCTCCACCCTCACCGATTTCAAACCCTACCTCCACCCTCACCCATTCCAAATCCTACATCCACCCTCACCGATTTCAAACCCTACCTCCACCCACACCGATTCCAAACCCCCCATTCACCCATCTCACCACATCACTCACCCCAACTTCCACATCATTCACCCCAATTTCCACATCATTCACCTTGCATTTTAGACCAGCCACTCTTATTCCCTTCCCATCCACCCCCCCCCCCCCCACCATCATCCAATTCATCACTCACTCCATCCCTCTGTGTCTGCTGACCTCCAGCCGCACTTCTGCCAAGCAGAGGAGGAGGTGTTGGCACCACCATACACTCTGGTCCGGCACCCTCCAAGTGATTTATAATGGGATTGCGACAGACAATCTGACACTAACTGATGCAGGGGGGAACTGAATAACTGACACTGGCATCTCCAGTGACACTAATACAGTGATCAGTGCTAATAATATGCACTGTCACTGTACTAATGATACTGGCTGGAAAGGGGTTAACACAATGTGTGCTGCCTTTAGTAATGAATGTGGCGGTTTTTACTCCCTCTGTGTTGTTTGCCTACACAGGGCTCTCTTTTCTGTCATTCAATCTGTCTGATTGGCGAGTTCCGGCCATAAATTATTGTCTGGACCCACTAATTGGCTTGTGCTGTAGTGAATAGCAGCACAGCTGGGGTGGCAGGAGAACGCTTGAGTGCCCCTTACCTAGAAATACAAAATCACATACATATACGTGTTTTCTAGCGCAGCAGGACCACCCTGCCACAGTATAACTGCGGTGGGCGGTCCTAAAGTGTTTTTTAACCAATTACACCACAAAGCTTCTAATTCACTCCCGTGTTGCCTTGACTATTGCAACTCCCTCCTTATTGACCTACTGTACCTCTATCAACAGCTTAGTGTCCATCACCCCTCTCCGCCATTCACTCCACTGGCTTTCTGATTGGCCAACAAAGAAAGTTGAAAATAGGAACAACAGAATACAGTGCCATCCACAACTCTGCCCTGAGCTACATCACTAAACTCATCTCAAAAGATCACCCAAAACATCCTCTACGCTCTTCCGAAGACTTCCTGCTCTCTAGATCCCTCATCATATACTTCCATGTTAGCTTCCAGTATTTCTCCAGAGCCTCTACTATCCTCAGAAACTTCCCACCACAACTTCTGTCCAAAGACCTCCTGCTCTTCAGCTCCCTCATTAGTCCCCTCCCATTTTCACCTCCAGGACTTCTCCAGAGCCTCTACTATTCTCAGGAACTTCCTACCCCAATTTCTGTTCCAGGACCTCCTGGTCTACAGCTCTCTCATCACTTCCTCTCATGTTCACCTCCAGGATATCATCAGAGCCTCTTCCATCCTCAGAAACTTGCTACCACAACTTCTTCTGAAAGACATTCTTCTCTTCATCTAACTCATGAATCCCCTCCCATTTAACTCCCAGGACTTCTCCAGAGCCTCTACCATCCTCAGAAACTTCCTACCACAACTTTTGCCCCCAGACCTCCTGCTCTTCAGCTCCCTCATTAGTCCCCTCCCATTTTGACCTCCAAGATTTCTCTCCAGAGCCTCTACCATCCTCAGGAACTTCATACCCCATTTTCTGTCCCAAGACCTCCTGCTCTACAGCTCTCTTATCACTCCCTCTGATTTTCACCTCCAGGACTTCTCCAGAGCCTCTACCATCCTCAGTAACCTCCTACCACAATTTCTGTCCCAAAACCTCCTGCTCTTCAGCTCCCTCGTCACCCCCTCCTATGTTCATCTTTAGGACTTCTCCAGAGCCTCTACCATCCTCAGGAACTTCCTACCCCAATTTCTGACCAAAGATCTCCTGCTCTACAGCTCTCTCATCACTCCCTCTCATGTTCACCTCCGGGACTTCTCCAGAGCCTCTCCAATCCTCAGAAACTTCCTACCACAAGTTTTGCCGCCAGACCTCTTGCTCTTCAGCTCTCTTGCTAATCCCCTCCCATTTTGACCTCCAGAATTTCTCTCCAGAACCTCTACCATCTTCAGGAACTTCCTACCCCAATTTCTGTCCCAAGATCTCCTGCTCTACACTACTGTACAGTCCCTCATCACTCCCGCTCATGTTCACCTCCAGGACTTCTCTTCTATCCTCAGAAACTTACTACCCTAATTTCTGTCCAAAGATCTCCTGCTCTACAGCTCTCTCATCACTCCCTCTCATGTTCACCTCCGGGAATTCTCCAGAGCCTCTACCATCCTCAGAAACTTGCTACCACAACTTCTCCTGCAAGACCTTCTGCTCTTCAGTTAACTCATTAATCCCCTTCCATTTTAACCTCTAGAAACTTTCTACCACAACTTTTGCCCCAAGACCTCCTGCTCTTCAGCTCCCTCATTAATCCCCTCCCATTTTGACCTCCAGCATCTCTCTTCAGAGCCTCTACCATTCTCAGGAACTTCCTACCCCAATTTGAATGAAAAGGGCCAGGCCTGGGACAGTCAGGCTGGGCAGCAAAGAGCTAGATGATGTTGACGTTCACCAGCCAGGAAATGAGGCGGGTCTCTATCTGTCTTGCTGCAGCTTCTAAATCACATTGCAAAAAGCTCACAGTGTGCAGGGAAATCAGAGTAAGCCATTTCAGTACAGAAGAGAAGCCGGTACAACTGTGCAAGGCTAAAGGGAAGATTGAATTTTTTTCCCTTTCCTATTTTTCTCGTTCAGCAGTCGCCACGCTTTTTGCCAGCGTTCCTAAATAGCGTTTCTAATAAAACCTCCATTGTTTCTAATACCCAAAGTTTTCACAATGATTTTTCCTTTTATTCATTTTTTTCTTCCTCTGAGTTGTCGGCAGTGCGATTCTTTGTGTTGCGCTGTTTAGTGCTGTCACCGGGACGTGCCGCTGTGTGTTGTTGGAAAGAGAGAGCCCGCGGGCATTCGGATGCAATAATGAAGCCTCCTTGCGCTCGCTCTCTCTTGTTTTCTTTTGAGTCTCTTTTCTCTTCCTCTCGGTAGGAGATACCTTCACCGTCGTCTTTCTCTCTCTCTCAGCTCCGGCTGCATCCTATGTGGAGAGAGCGCATCTCTGATTCAATGAGGCTCTTCCCAATAGATTATAATAGCCCGCGCCGGCTTGCGCTCTTTTATTTTTTTAAACGTCTTCTTCTCAGGCCTGGTGAGCTCCTTGACAGCCCTTCATTTAAGGCAGGAGGAGTTCACTGTGAAGTGAGAGATGAGAGTTCGCGGGAACATGAAGAGTAATCTTAATTATTGGAACAGCAAGTGAGGAGAAGGTTGGGGGGGGGGGGTTTGATGACAGCGCACCCGAAAACAATAGCAGGTCTGCCGCGTTCCTAGCGTCTCATGCAGTCATTAGGTGATGGTGAGCGACTTCCGCACATGGCAACCATTCTAATAACCAGTGCTAGTTTAACCCCTTCAACACCGGGCTTTTATACCCACCTCCATACCGCGCCTATTCTGGCACTTCTCTCCTACATGTACAAATCATCATTCTTTTGCTAGAAAATTACTCGTTAAACATTATGGGCCGGATCCACAAAGTATTACGACGGCGTATCTCCAGATACGCCTCCATAATTTCAAATTTGCGCCAGTGTATCTTTGTTTTGTATTCACAAAACAAGATACGCCAGAATTACGCTAAGATACGACTGACGTAAATCTATTACGCCGTCGTATCTTAGTTGCATATTTACGCTGGCCGCTAGGGGCACTTCCGTAGATGTTCCGTGTAAAATATGCAAATGAGATAGATGCGCCGATCCACGAACGTACGTACGCCCGGCGCATTCTTTTTACGTTGTTTGCGTAAGCGTATGTCCGGCGTAAAGTTACCCCTGCTGTATGGAGGCGTACGCAATGTTAAGTATGGACATCGGGACAGCGTCGAATTTTCTGTTGTTTGCGTAAAACGTTCGCGAATAGGGCTTTGCCTAAGTTACGTTCACGTCGAAAGCATTGACTATTTGCGACGTGATTTCGCACATGCGCAGTGGGATATCTCCCCGGACGGCGCATGGGCAGTTAAAAAAAATGTCATTTACGTCAGGTCATGAATAATTTAAATAAAACACGCCCACCTCTTCCCCATTTGAATTAGATGCGCGTACGCCGGCCCATTTACGCTACGCCACCGTAACTTAGGACGCAAATGCTTTGTGGATACGCCACTTGCGTTCCTAACTTACGGTGACGTAGCGTAAAGAAGATAAAAAAGTTACGCCCAGCCTTTGTGGATTCGGCCCTATATATGTTTTTTTTAGCAGACACCCTAGGGAATAAAATGGCGGTCATTGCAACTTTTTATATTGTACGATATTTGCGCAATCATTTTTCAAAGCTTTTTTTGGGGGGAAAAAATGGTTTTATGAATTAAAAAATAACAAAACAGTAAACTTAGCCCAATTTTTTTTGTAAAATATGAAAGACGATGTTACGCCGAGTAAATAGATACCTGACATACCTCACGCTTTAAAATTGCGTACACTCATGGAATGGCGCCAAACTTCGGTACTTAAAAATCTCCATAGGCGACGCTTTGAAAAATGTTACAGGTTACCAGTTTAGAGTTACAGAGGAGGTCTAGTGCTAGAATTGTTGCACACGGTCTAACGCACGCGGCGACACCTCACATGTGTGGTTTGAACGATGTTTACATACGTGGGCGGGACTTACGTATGCGTTCGCTTCTGCGCGTGAGCTACCGGGGACAGGGGCGTTTTCAATTTTTATTTTATTTATTTAACTTATTTATTTATTTTTTACACTTTTTTTTACATTTTTTTTTTTTTATCACTTTTATTCCTATTACAAGGAATGTAAACATCCCTTGTAATAGGAATAGTGTGCGACAGGTCCTCTTTAACCACATAAATACCTTCCTATAGTCATATGACGTCCACAGATGGGATCTCCCATCCTGGGTGGACGTCATATGACGTCCTGGGCTTTGCGGGGGGATATCTGAATGATGCCTGCAGCTAGGGGTAGCAATTTTTCTGCAACTTCTTTCTCCTTTCTCTTATCCATTTTATATAGATACATTCATACCGGCAGAATGCCCGGCATCCCTGCCCCATCATCATAATTTTCCTTTGTCATATTATTTTTAACCAGCCGAAACTCTTTCAGTTATGTCCTTATTAAATCATAAATTACCCCTTAGGGTTTATTAGACACATTTTATCATCATGAAATAATAATATTAATAATAAAAATATTAATAAAAATTATAACAATACTTATGATGTTTCTTTTGATATTTGATTTGTTAACAGCCAGCCGCCCCTTAAGGGGCATGTTGAAGTGGACCCGATTTCAGGCTATTTGTGGTTTCCTTATACGGTTCCTTTGGCAGTTGTGGGTAGGTTTACCATTCTTCCTACCTTTCAGGGGATATAGTGCTACTTGCACTAAATGGGACTCCATGGGGGCATATGTTGGATTCTTGTGGTCTGTATTTCTGGGCAACTGGGCATTAATATGTTTTCCGCCACATTTTCTAGCCAAACTCTAAACTTTTCTGCAATCATTGAAGTTTTGCTAATGAATGTATTGATAAACAAGCAATCTTTTGTATTTTTAGAGCTTTTTGTGAAAGTCACGTCATAAAACCCCTGATGAAGCCAAAGGATTGGTGAAACTAGTAGGGAAGATCTGACTTCTCACACGTATTCCCAAATGTTGCTCCCACAATAATTGTACACTGCTCTACTGTTTTGAACCAAAATTGTTTCTGTCGTTTTTGTCCTTTCATTATATGTATTTATTAAACTTTTCTACTTTTTTTTTCTACTTTTATATATATACCTCGTTTGGTCTCTATTTTGGCACCAAAATAATCCCACACCCCCTCAACCTCCTTTATACATCTTATGAACCACTACAGATCCGCGCTATGGACAAAAGACGTCCACAGCGCGGACCTGAAGTGCCGGGGTCACGTCTTTGGACGTCATGTTATTGTAATTCCTGGGGGGCGCACAGCGGGGAAAAACAGTGCCGTCGCATCGCTGAGGATCCGATGCGTGTACCCGGTGGCCGCGGTGTGCACCAGGTAAACGGGATCGGCGGTGACAGAGCAGGGACGTGGAGCTCTGTGTGTAAACAAGAGCTCCACGTCCTGTCAGGGAGAGGAGACAGATGCTGTTTCCCTTGTACATAGGGACACAGCATTGATCACCTCCCCCAGTCAGTCCCCTCCCCCCACACAGTTAGAACACACCCAGGGAATACATTTAACTCCTTCCTCACCCCCCTAGTGTTAACCTCATTCAATGCCAGTCACATTTATACAGTAATTAGTGCATATTTATAGCACTGGTCGCTGTATAAATGTGAATGGTCCAAAAATGTGTCAAAAGTGTCCGATGTGTCCGCCGTAATGTCGCAGTAAAAATCGCAGATCGCCGCCATTACTAGTAAAAAAAAAATAGTAAAAAAAATATAATTCTGTCCCCTTTTTTGTAGGCACTATAACTTTTGCGCAAAGTTATAGTGCCTACAAAAAAGGGGACAGAATTATGATATTTTTTTTGCGGTATTGCGATTTTTTTTTTTTTTACAAAAATACGTAGAACAATACGTATCGGCCTTAACTGAGAAAAAAAATAGTTTTAAAAAAAAAAAAATGGGATATTTATTATAGCAACAAGTAAAAAATATATATATATATTTTTAAATTGTCGCTCTTTTTTGTTTATAGCGCAAAAAATAAAAAACGCACAGGCGATCAAATACCACCAAAAGAAAGCTCTACTTGTGGGGAAAAAAGGACGTCAATTTTGTTTGTGAGCCACGTCGCACGACCGGCGCAATTGTCAGTTAAAGCGACACAGTGCCGGAAGCTGAAATTTTACCTGGGCAGGAGGGGGGTGTATGTGCCCAGTAACCAAGTGGTTAAAATAGACACATATGTTATTCAGTGGCTGGATAATATGTAAGCACCTTGTTTATGCTACAATATAAGAGAGTGGCAGTGGCTGGACAATATGTAAGCAGTTTGGTTAGAACACGATATAGAGGGAGCGAGGAGACAGGTTTATCTTACAATAAAAATTAGAGTGCATTATCTCAGAGACAAAAGCCACATATATTTTTTAGTGGCTGGACAGTGTGTAAGCACCTTGGTTATGTAATATATAATGGAAAGAGGAGGCAGGTTCTATGTTAAAATAAACTTAGATCTGGGGGGCAAAGCCATGTGACACAAAATCTGGAGCCTGCAGCCCCTCAGGAGGTATTAAGGGATGTGTTTTTAGAAATTTCTGAAGGTTTCTCTGTCAGTGTTGGCAGGTGTTAGGAGAAGGTCACCTCCCGGAGGTATGTGTCTTTTCCCCAGTTGTCAGAGAAGTGGTGTAAGCAGACATCCCCGGAGGGGGGTACAGAGAATCCCAGCTGGTGACTAGGAGACACTGAGTGGTCTTTTACCTTAACAGTGACATCGGTCCCATCTAGGGTGACCACATGTCCAAACTACCATTCAGGGACACCCCCCCTTCCCAAAAATCAACTTGTGTTGTAACGAATCACAGCACAGTGATTGGACACAAGAGGCGGGATTTATGATTTCTCCAATCACAACAGGTGCGGGGATTGTGCTTCTCCAGGCATTCCCAGCCAGGACAAGTACTTTCAGGGAGTAAAGCAGTGATGTGGCGGCCTTTTTTGGGGGCATTCATTTGACTTGGGGGGTGGCTGTGTCAGTTTCATTCGGGTACACTGTATTGTCCTGGAATAAAGGTGCCCTGGACAGACCTGCAAAATGCGGGACTTTCCTGGGCAATCCGGAACACGTGGTCACCCTAGTCCCTTCGTGGCTACAGGACGGCACTCTCCTCCTCTTAACTCACTGAGCTTGGTTACCATTTCATGTGACTAACGCACAGCACAGACACTTCCCCATCCTGGGCTGTTCTCACCCCGTGCTCCTCTCCATTCATGAAATGGTCCACAGCTTCTCCCCAGCCAATGAGAACAGAGAGGTGTGAACTGTGAAAGGCAAAGTGGAAGCCCAGTACTGAAGCATGGCTGTGGGGCCCTAGGGCAGTTTGGAGCTGGACTTTGTGGAGGATATGTTAAAATATCACAGGGGGGCTGCAGGGGCCCCCTGGAGCTGGGGGGCGGGGTTGCGATTGTGACCCCTGCAACCCCTTATGCTACGCCTGTGATCCTTTTGCAAGTCCTCTTCTTCCTCCTGCTGCTCTGCCACCAGTGCTCAATCTATCAGGCCACGAGGTGTGCTCCAAAATGAACACATGACTATGGTATCCCAGATATAACCTTTACTGCTAAGACCCACTGTTTTATACTCCCCCTTAAACCTTTAATAATAATGAGACCACCACTGTAACTTGGAGTAAAACTGGCCATAGCAGCCTCCTTTATTTTAGATAACTTCCAATAATAAATAACATATATAAACCATATAATTCCTGAGAAAAACAGTTCTTCTCATACTAGTGCTGGACTTTGCAGGCACCACCAACACTGACTTGTAAAACCTTTTAACATTATAACATTTTATTGGCACTGCGGTACCTCACCTCTGGTCATAGGCCTCAAGCCGACAAGCTGGCTCAGAGACGACCACTGACCGCAGTGCCCCCATTAACCAACATTCCAGCTACACCTTGGTAGACTGGAAACCACACCCCTTCAGAACCCATACCACCTCTGGGTAATGGCATCCATATTTGGGGTAATTTCTTCTCCTGCAAAGTCCAAACACCCGCCACTGCCACGACAGCATGCACCTCGTACCTGCATAAGGAGAAACAAAACACAAGGAAAGCACCCAAAACAACAATTCTCTCAACCATTATCACCACTATCAGCAAGCCCATAACAAAAAGGGAGGGTGACTGGGAACTTTTCTCCCCAGACTGTGTGTTACCTGGGAAAGGAGGGGGGAGGAATTTATAGCCTCTCCTCCCCTCCCCACTGCACTCTCTATGACCACATCTGTCTGGCTTGTAAGGGTTTCTGTTAACCCTGTCATGCCCGGCCCTGCGCCTATTTCTTGTTGTTCTTTGCTCCGGGCCTCTCTAGAGGCATGGTAACACTACGTCCTTATCATCCTTCCATAATGGATGGCCAGACAAGGCTGTGATTGCAGCACAACGTGGTTGGTGGGTTGGCGTCTGTTTCAGTATATACATATTTCTTTAATGGGTAAAAAGATTTTTTTGTTTATACTGGAGTCCACACTGGAACAGTGAGGGTGTGTATATATATATATATATATATATATATGTATATACAGTATATGTATAGTATTATATATTAATGCACAGGTGATTTTCGGGAAGGACTTGTTGACGTTACCTTTCCAGTAGGGGCCGGTGCCAAAAACCCATTAATGTAACTACTCCTGAGTTCCACTCTATAGGAAGCAGGTGACCACATAAAAATTTCATCTCTCCATCTCCAGCCTGTCTCCAGACCTCTAACTTCAGCATTTACTTGTGTCTGGTGGAAGAACATCCCTTTTATTTTCAATATGAAATTAAACAGAAACTTCTCACAGTATCAACATTGCCAACAAAAACTTTCACGGTGCAGCTAAACCCAAGAACAACTAATACTGTACATACACAGACATGCGTGCCCTACGCTGCACATTTAAGGGGGGGCACAATTTTTCACCAAGTTTATTTTATTATCATTTCATTTTTTAGACTTTTAAATTGTTTTCTTTGTTTAACTTTATTACTATCACTGTAAGGAAGCTAAAAAGTCCTCCTATGTGATAGCAATGGGCAGTGACAGGTCTTCTTTATCAAGACATCAGGGGCCAGATTCTCAGCGGCGCTACGACGGAGTATCTCAGATACCCCGTCGTATCGCCGTTTTTTTTGGCTCGTATCTATGCGAGTAATGCTTAGCATCACTTTGGCATAGATACGCTTGAACATCCAACAAGTGTAATACCATTACACTTGCGGATCGTAGTTGTAATGACAACTCCGGCCACTAGGTGGCCTTTACGTTGTTTTCTCATTTGCCTATGCAAATGAGGCTACTACGCCGATTCCCGATCACTTTTACGCCGCACCGTCGTCGCGTACGTCGTTTACGAACTCGTAAGGTTACCCCTGCTTCTATGAGGAGTAACCTTACGAAGTCCCGTCGGATGCCATCGGATGCCATGTTAAGTTTGGCGTCGGGTCAGCGTTGGCTTTTTCCGTCGTTTTATTAACTCGTTCGTGAATAGGGCATTGCGTAGTGACGATCACGTCGGTTTAATTCACGTTTTACGACGTGAGCTGGAGCATACGCACTGGGCTTTTTCCCCGGCCGGCGCATGCGCAGTTCGTTTGGCGCGGGGGCGCGCTTAATTTAAATACATTTGAATTACGCGGGCTTACGCTGGGTCATTTTCGCGACGCCAACGCAAACTACGGAGCAAATGCTTAGGGAATACGGCACTTGCTCTAGTATGATGCAGTGGCGTAGTGTAAATGGCTTACGCTACACGGCCGGATTTCTTAGAGAATCTGGCCCCAGGAGTCTATTAGACCCCCCATTATCTCCCCTACCCTCCACAGCAACTAAACAATTGCAGAATGGGCTTGATTAGCTACAGTAGCTGAGGAATGGGGCTCTGAACCTGGAAGTGAAGTAATACATGTCGTTTCCGGGTTCATTAGTCGTAAAAGGTATGGAAGAACAGAATCTCCTTCCGCTCTCAGGGTTTAACCACTTAAGGACCGCCTCCTGCACATATACGTCGGCAGAATGGCACGGCTGGGCACAGGCACGTACCTGTACGTCCTATTTAAGTGCCCAGCCGTGGGTCGCATTTTTTTTTTGTACCAAAAATATGTAGAAGAATACGTATCGGCCTAAACTGAGAATCTTTTTTTTTTTTATATATCTTTTTGGGGGGTATTTATTATAGCAAAAAGTCAAAAATATTGGGCCAGATTCTCAATGACTCATGCCGGCGTATCTCCACGTACGCCGTCGTAAGTCCGAATCTGCGCCATCGTATATGCGCGCCTGATTCTCAGAATCAGTTACGCATAAATTCGGCCAAGATACGATCGGCGTAAGTCTCCTACGCCGTCGTACCTTGGGTGCATATTTCCGCTGGCCGCTTGGTGGCGCTTCCGTTGATTTCCGCGTCGAATATGCAAATGAGCTAGATACGCCGATTCTCGAACGTACGTGCGCCGGCGTAAAGATAAAGCTGCTCTCTAGGTGGCGCAGCCCATGCAAGGTATGGACGTCGGAACAAACGTATCTTTTTATGTCGTTTGCCTAAGTTTTACGCGAATAGGGCTGTGCGTAAGTTACGTTCACGTCGTAGGCAGTTTTCAACGTATCTTAGGTATTCTATCCGACGCATGCGCACTGGGATACGTCCACGAACGGCGCATGGGACAGCGTCAAATTTTCCGTTGTTTACGTTGTTTGCGTAAAACGTTCGTGAATAGGGCTTTGCGTAACTTACGTTCACGTCGAAAACATTGGCTATTTGCGACATGATTTCGCACATGCGCAGTGGGATATCTCCACGGACGGCGCATGCGCAGATAAAAAAAAACGTCAGTTACGTGAGGTCACGATTACTTTACATAAAACACGCCCACCTCTTCCACATTTGAATTAGGGACATTTACGCTACGCCGCCGTAACTTAGGACGCATGTGCTTTGAGAATACTGAACTTGCGTCCTAAGTTGCGGCGGCGTAGCGTAAATACGTTACGCTACGCCCGCTCAGAGTAATAATGCCCTAGGTGAATCTAGGCCATTGCTTTTTTTTTTCAAAATTGTCGCTCTGTTTTTGTTTAACCACTTCCATACCAGGCACTTACGCACCTTCCCGCCCAAGCCAATTTTCAGCTTTCAGCGCTGTCGCACTTTGAATGACAATTGCGCGATCATGCTACACTGTACCCAAACAAAATTGGCGTCCTTTTTTCCCCCACAAAAAGAGCTTTCTTTTGGTGGTATTTGATCACCTCTGCGTTTTTTATTTTTTGCGCAACAACTAATAAAAGACTGATAATTTAGAAAAAAAAATACATTTTAATTTTTTTCTGTCAACTTTTTTGTAAATAAGTATGTTTTCTCTTTCAATTACGGGCACTTATATGGCGGCACTGATGGGCACTGATGAGGTAGTACTGATGGGCACCGATGAGGTGGCATTGATGGGCACTGATAGGCAGCGCTGGTATGCGGCACTGATGGGCACTCATAGGTGGCACTGATGAGCACTCATAGGCGGCACTGATGGGCACTCATAGGCGGCACTGGGAACTCATAGGCGGCACTGATGGGCACTCATAGGCGGCACTGATGGGCACTCATAGGCGGCACTGATAGGCACTCATAGGCGGCACTGGGAACTCATATGCGGCACAGAATGGCACTCATGGGTGGCACTTATGGGTGGCACTGATGGGTACTTATGGGTGGCACTGATGGGTACTTATGGGTGGCACAGATGGGCACTGATAGGTGGGCACTGGGCATGTATTGGCACAGAGGGGTGGCACTGAAGCACACTGTGGAGTGGCACTGATTGACTTTGAGGGGTGGCACTGATGTATATGTTGCCAGTCAGTGCCCATGTGTGGGCACTGACTGGCATCTTTTTTATTTTTTCCTGTATTTTTTTTTTTAATCTTGTGGTTTTTTTTTTACGTTTTTTTTTTTGTTGTTGTCCTGCCAGTGTGGGCATCCCTGGTGGTCTAGTATGGGCATACGAGGGGGGGCTGCACTGATAAACAATCAGCATGAACCCCCCCTGTCAGGAGAGCCGCCGATCGGCTCTCCTGTACTCGCGTCTGTCAGACGCGAGTGAGGAAGTGCCATCAACGGCTCTTCCTGTTTACATCGTGATCAGCCGTGATTGGACACGGCTGATCACGTGGTAGCGAGCCTCCGCCGAAGACTCGTTACCGAGATCGGTGATGCAGGGTGTCAGACTGACACCCCGCATCAACGATCGCTGCGCTGCGTGCCCCCACGGGCGCGCGGCATTGAAATCGTGCTAGACGTTTGAGAACGTCTAGTCACGATATCATAACCACTTCCCTGCCGTAAATCTGCTATTGGCCGGGCGGGAAGTGATTAAAGCGCAAAAAATGCCACCAAAAAAAAGCTCTATTTGTGGGAAAAAAAGGACGCCAATTTTGTTTGGAAGCCACGTTGCGCGACCGCGCAATTGTCAGTTAAAGCGGCGCAGTGCCGAATTTGCTAAAACTGGCCAGGTCCTTTACCTGCATAATGGTCCGGGTCTTAAGGGGTTAAACAGTTCATTATGGTCCCGTGCTCCCCAGTGAAATGGTAGAGCCTGAGAACCACAGTGGGAGTTGGCAGTAGGGAAATATTCCGAGCCCTGTGAGGCTCCATTGACACGAGAGCGACTCCAAAGTCACACGATTTTGAGTACAACTTTCGAGTGCGACTTTACACTTTCCGGATCAAAGTCACATCAGAGTAGTGCTGGCACCTTTTCAGAGTCACTGCAAATTTAAGTTGCATCGATTTGAACGGGTGCCATTGAAAAGAACGGGCTGCGACTTGTCAATGTGACTTTGATGTCCACAAAGTCACAAATCAAGGCGTACAAGTGTGAATGGAGGCTAAATGATCAGACAGTTCTAGAGTCACCAGCTTATCTGAAAGCCCATCGCGGGCTGTACAATTCCACCCCAAGCTCATGGCTGCAGAGCTTAAAGCGGTTGTATACCCTTAAAAATAATAATAATAAAGAAAAACTGCAAGGCTAAGGCATAATGAGCTAGTATGACCAGCATACTAGCTCATTATCAATTACTTACCTTAGATCGAAGCCCCCGCAGCGGTCCTCAGACACGTCCTCCGCGATACCCAGAGTGAGTTCCGGGTATCACCGCTCAGGCTCTGTGACTGGCCGGAGCGGCGATGACGTCACTCCCGCACATACGCGTGGATCGGCACAATCCCAGCACGTGCGCACATTTCCGGCAAGAGCCGCCGCGCTCAGTGCACCTGCGCCGCAGACATCGGCGCCCGCTTTTCTGCAAATATCTCCTTAACCATGTAGGTTATTGCAACCACCCACAGGTAAGCCCTAAGGCTCCATTCACACCTAGGCGTTTTGTCGCCCGAAGCGCAACGCTACAATACGCTGTACCGTCGAATTTGCATTATTGTCTATGGAGACCGTTCACATCTCCTAACGCCGAACGCCGTACGTCGATAGAACGTCGAACGCCGATTTTGAAAAAAGTCCCGGACCCTTTTCCGACGCGCGTATCGGGCGGCTTTGGCGTTCCGCATAGCCGACAATGGCTATACAAAAAGCAGGATTTTAAAACGGCGCGTTTTGTCGCCGCAAACCGCGGGTACAAAACGCCTAAACTTTGTTGCCCAAAATCGCTAACGCCTAGGTGTGAATCCAGCCTAATGTAGGCTTACCAGTAGCTGCGAGTACACCATGAGGGTATACAAGCACTTTGATTGAACTCTTTGAATACCACTTTTTAGGCGTTCAACGGGCTTAACAATCAGATACAGAAAATAGTGAAATAAAAAACACAAATATTAAAAATACTACGTGAAATAAATGTATCCACCTAAATCACCTAATCCCCCGCTAAAAAAATACATGTTATTTAAATGTATATAAAAAATATATTATTACTATTTTTATTTTTTTTTAACTACAAAATATTATTTTTCAACAAAAGCACTTGAGTACTGTCTGTGATTTTTTATTTATTTTTTCCGCTAACAACAACATTTTCAGGACAAGCTTTGGGGGTCACAGGGATGAGAAGAGTCATGACACGGCTGGATGGTGATTTAGAAATCTAGGGCCAGATTCAGGAACAGTTAGGCTGGCGGATCCAGTGATCCGCCAGCCTAACTGTGACTTTGAGCCGGCGTTTCTGTTTTCTGTAACCAGAAAACAAGAAACGCCGGGTTGAAGCTCCGATGCGAGCAGCGTAACTGAGTTTCGCCATCGCATCGTTACTTCAACTTAAAAATGGCGCTCAAAAAATATGTTAATGAGCGGAAATCGGCAATTCACGATCGAATTCCGGCGCGACGCAATGACGGTATGACGGTACGACGTTTCCGGACAGGATACGCGGCGCATAGATATACCTACATGGGGTTGGAGTATCCTATGTTAGGTATAGGCGTCGTCATCGCGTCGGGAAAAAAAAAAATCACGTCGCTTGCGTAAAAAGTTCATGAATGGGAATGTGACGTCATTGACGTTCATTCACAGAATTTGGAGCATGCGCACAGGGATGTTTGGACACTCGACGCATGCGAAGTACGTTGGCGGCGGGATCGCGCTTAGTTAGAATACTACACGCCCCGTACCCGCCCAATTTGAATTCCGCCGGCTCATTTGTGATGCGCTGCCGCAACTTTAGGAGCAAGTGCTTCCTGAATAACAGCACTTGCTCCTAAAATTTCAGCAGTGTAACGCAAATGAGATGCGTTACTCCAGAGCAAAGATGCTCCCATCTACCTGAATCTGGCTGCTAAGGTCCACCTTTAGTCCGTTATCTTTTGTGTTAAAGTTGAGGCAAACTCTGAATTTTTATTTTTACCTACAGGTAAGCTTGTGTGAGCTCAGCTCTCCTCTCCCGTTCGCTTACCCCATTCGGAACACATCCGTTGTGTGCCGCTGCCAATCCCCCATGTGTCTCGTTGAGAGCGCCACTGCGCTGTCACATCTCCTCACACAGGTATATCTCACAGCGCCACTCTGGGACTCCTTTACTCCAGCCTGTCCCTCTGGTGTGGCCTGTGTGTCTGTGTGTGTGCAGCGGAGGGGCGGGGGTCGGCGGAGGTGGGAGCATTGAGAGGTGCAGCGAATGTTAGCTGACCTTCCTCCCAGTGGAGAAACCATGGAGTGGGTGGATGGCGCTGGCGGGATACCCAGTACGGAGGAGAGCCCTGATGATGGTCGATGAACAGTGCCCCGTCATTGGTGTCAGTGGGAGGAATAGTGCCCCATCATTGGTGTCAGTGGGAGGAATAGAGCCCCACTGATACCAATGATGGGGCACTATTCCTCCCACTGACACCAATGATGGGACACTATTCCTCCCACTGACACCAATGATGGGACGCTATTCCTCCCACTGACACCAATGATGGGACACTATTCCTCCCACTGACACCAATGATGGGACACTATTCCTCCCACTGACACCAATGATGGGACACTATTCCTCTCACTGACACCAATGATGGGACACTATTTATCCCACTGACACCAATAATGGGACATTTGTTATGTCTACCTCCCCTGGGCAAAGTCTAAAGGCCAGTAAACCTTTGTTTGGAAAGATTGGAGACCCCTGGCCTGCACTTAGGAATGAAATCCTTTACAAATGACAAAATCATAAACAAAGAAAGTAAAATTGTAAAACGTTTTGTGGTGGTGCCCCATTACCTGGCTGCCCTCAGGACTCACCTACAAGCGCCCCCCCCCCCCCCCCCCCCCCCCCGTGTCAGACACAACCTTATTAATCTCATTATCTCGCACGCTGCGGTTTGATACCAGCGTGTCCAGGTCACATAATCAGCCGCCTCTCACATCGCTAATTAAATAAAATGCAATCTCTGCCCGGCCTGATAAAATGAGAAATAGAAAATTAATTGCCTGGAAACCATTAAGAGGCTGCAGATTCCCGATCGACGATACACCGATCGACTGGGCGCTCGCTTTCACCCAACACTCCCACCTTGTAGTGGATGTAAAGCCCAATCACTAAACTTCTTTTTTTTATTCTTTTTTTAAATCTTTTATTATCTATGTATTAATTTTTCTTTTTAAATCTGAAGCTTTCCCTAAATATTCCCTGGAGATCCCGCCTCCAAGGTCCCTTTTTCAAGCACTTCCTGACAACACTCTGTCCCTTTTACCCCATTTTATAAGTTTCTCATTTGGAGAGACTGTCCTTCTCTTCAGAGGCAGCTCTAGGTTTTGTGAGGCCTTAAGCAAAACTTAGACACGCCCCCCCCCCCCACACTCACTCCCATAATGGGTGAAAAAAAAAAATTCCAGCAAATAAAAATGGCTGCAGAAAGTTGCACAGAATCTATCACACAGTGATTGAGCTACGAGGCCCCTGTAAGTGCGGGGCCTTAGGAGCCCGCCTAATTTGCCTAATTAAAGAGCCGCCTCTGCTTCTCTTGAAATTAATTCCCTCTTCCTACTTTTTGTCTGAAGGATAGACCTAAAAAATCTATCATTCCAGATTCTCATAGATTAGCGCTGGCGTAGCGTAAGCCATTTACACTACGCCGCCGCAACGTAACAGAGCAAGTGCCGTATTCTCCAAGCACTTGCTCCGTAGTTTGCCTTGGCGTAGCGAAAATGGCCCAGCGTAAGGCCGCGTAAATCAAAGGGGGCGGCTTGTATTTAAATTAAGCGCGCCCCCGCGTCGATCGAACTGCGCATTGCGCCGGCCGGGGAAAAAGCCCAATGCGCATGCTCCAGCTCACGTCGGAAAGCGTCGTTGAAACCGACGTCAAAACGACGTGATCGTCACTTACGCAATGCCCTATTCGCGAACGAGTTAGTAAAACGACGTAACCGACGGAAAAAGCTGACGCTGACCCGACGCCATACTTAACATGGCATCCGATGGCACCCGACGGCATCCGACGGCATCCGACGGTACTGCGTAAGGTTACTCCACATATTAGCAGGGCGGCGTAAAAGCATTCGGGAATCGGCGTAGTAGCCTCATTTGCATAGGCAAATGAGAAAACAACGTAAAGGCCACCTAGTGGCCGGAGTTGTCATTACAACTACGATCCGCAAGTGTAATTGTATTACACTTGTCGGATCTTCATCCGTATCTATGCCTAAGTGATTCTAGGAATCACTCGCATAGATACCCGGGGAAAAAAACGGCGATACGACGGGGTATCTGAGATACCCCGTCGTAGGGCCTCTGAGAATCTGGCCCACACTATTTAACCATCATGCTGAACTAAATCTTTATTTCAACTTTTGCAGACGGCCTTACAAAAAGAGAAGCTGTTATAGCTGCAAAGGAAGAGTCAACTAAATATTGAACCCTCCAGACTGAGACTGGGATGCCTTAAAGTTCATATGATTGTAAAGACAGGTATCCCAATACTTTTGACAATATAGGCCCGGATTCACAGACATCGGCGCACATTTATGCCGCCATAGCCTATCTCTATTACACTACGCCGACGCAGGGCAGAGAGGCAAGCATGGAATTCACAAAGCAAATGCTCCCAACGTTGCGCCGGCGTAACGTAATTTCGGAGGCGTAAGCTGGCGTAAGTGGAAGTAGGTGGAAGTGGGCGTGATCCATGTTAATGAAGCATGGCCCCATGCAAAATCAATGGGAGTGCCAAATGCATCCAGCCTAAATATGCGCCCACTCTACGCCGGCGTAGGCAAGTTACATCGGTCGGATGAAGTCAGTTTTTAGGCGTATCTTAATTCTGTGGGCACGGCGCCCAGATACGACGGCGCATATTTGTGCTTACGTGGTGTATCTGGAGATACGTCGGCGTAAGTGCTTTGTGAATCCGGGCCGAGGTGTACATTTTTGTACTTTATTAAAGACTACTATCCATTAATTTTGTAAATATTCCTTACACTCCTGGATTTCTCCCAAATAAGCCTGATATTTTGGTGTGTTACGGTACCCCCTGGCAGACAACATGCGTTTACCTGAGGCGTGGAGTCTAAATCATAGTTGGTCTTCACCAGAGCACCCTGCAGTGATGGGAGGGAAAGCCTAATCATTCCTAATTTTCTTTGCTGCAAACTGGCCCTCAGAATTGCCCAGCCAAAGAATTGCTGGACAGAAGGTCTATGAATGATTGAATGAATGAATGAATGAAAACGTATATAGCGCAGCACATGCGAACTTAATCGCCTCTGGGCGCTTGTTTTTCCTGTTTCCTTTGGTATCAAAAGAGATGAGTCTTGATCTTTCTCCTGAATGCTGAGTGGTTCTCCTCCAACCGAATGCTGGTTGGTAAAGCGTTCCATAGTCTGGGACCTTGGACCGCGAATCTTCTATCTCCTTTGGACTTGTACTTGGCTTTCGGTATCTGAAGGAGATTTTGATGGGTGGATCGTAAAATGCGATTGGGATTGTAAGCTTTTATTTTTTCGCATAGATAATGAGGAGCATTGCCATGGATACATCTACTGTATGCGTTAGACAGAGTGCTTTAAAAGCGATTCTGTCTTTTACTGGTAACCAATGAAGGGTTCTCAGCGAAGGTGAGATTGATTCCCAGGGTTTTAGTCTAGCGGCCGTATTTTGAACGACTTGTAGACGAGCGATTTGGTACTTAGGGAGTCCGAGGTAAAGGGCATTTGCATAGTCCAATTTGGAGTTTACAATTGTTCCCACCACGACCGCTATGTCTTCTTTGGGAATAAAAGGTATACGTCTGCGTAGTAGGCGCAGCAGATGGTGAGATCCGCTGACTACTGACCCTATTTGTGCGTCCATTGTCATGTAGGTGTCGAAGATGACCCCAAGACTTTTGACTTTGGCGCTAGGGGTGATGATTTTGCCCAGAATGGGCGGGGGGGGGGGGTCCAAAGGCTGTACACAAGCAAAAGATAGGACAGTAGTCAGGTCCAGGCAGAGGCTGGTGCATATGGTAGACAAGAGAGTAGTCAGGTTCAGACAGAGGTTGATGCAGGCAGCAGACAAGAGAGTAGTCATGTCTATGCAATGGTTGATGCAGGCAGCAGACAGGAGAGTATTCAGGTCCTGGCAGAAGCTAATACAAGTGACAGGTAAGAGAGTAGTCAGGTCCAGGTAGAGGTTGATGGAGGCAGCAGACAAGAGAGTAGTCAGGTCCAGGCAGAAGTTGATACAGGCATCAGACAAGAGAGTAACCAGGTCCAGGCAGAGGTTGATGCAGGCAGCCGACAAGAGAGTAGTCAGGTCCAGGCAGAGGTTGATACAGGCATCAGACAAGAGAGTAGTCAGGTCCAGGCAGAGGTTGATACAGGCATCAGACAAGAGAGTAGCCAAGTCCAGGCAGAAGTTGATGCAGGCAGCCGACAAGAGAGTAGTCAGGTCCAGGCAGAGGTTGATACAGGCATCAGACAAGAGAGTAGTCAGGTCCAGGCAGAGGTTGATACAGGCATCAGACAAGAGAGTAGTCAGGGCCAGGCAGAGGTTGATGCAGGCATCAGACAAGAGAGTAGCCAGCCAGAGGTTGATGCAGGCAGCAGACGAAGTAGCCAGTTCCAGGCAGAGGTTGATGCAGGCAGCAGACAAGAGAGTAGCAAGGTCCAGGCAGAGGTTGATGCAGGCAGCAGACAAGAGAGTAGTCATGTCCAGGCAGAGGTTGATGCAGGCAGCAGACAAGAGAGTAGCCAGTTCCAGGCAGAGGTTGATGAATGAAGAAGGCAAGAGAGTAGTCAGGTCCAGGCAGTGACTGATGCAGGCAGCTGACAAGAGAGTAGTCAGGTCCAGGCAGAAGTTGATGCATGCAGCAGACAAGACAGTAGCCAGGTCCAGGCAGAGGTTGGTGCAGGCAGCAGACAAGAGATTAGTCAGGTCCAGGCAGAGGTTGATGCAGGCAGCAGACAAAAGAGTAGTCAGGTCCAGGCAGAGGTTGATGAAGGCGGGAGACAGTATAGTAGTCAGGTACAGGCAGAGGTTGATGCAGGCAGCAGCCAGTATAGTAGTCAGGTCCAGGCAGAGGTTGATGGAGGCAGCAGGCAGTATAGTAGTCAGGTCCAGGCAGCAGACATTATAGTAGTGAGGTCCAGGCCAAGGTCGATGAAGACAGCAGACAAGAGAGTAGTCAGGTCCAAGCAGAGGTTGATGCAGGCAGCAGACAGTATAGTAGTCAGATCCAGGCAGAGGTCGATAAAGGCAGCAGACAAGGGAGTAGTCAGGTCCAGGCAGAAGTTGATGCAGGCAGCAGACAAGAGAGTAGTCAGGTCCAGTTAGAGGTTGACGCAGGCAGCAGACAAGGTAGTATTTAGGTCCAGGCAGAGGTTGATGCAGGCAGCAGACAGTATAGTAGTCAGGTCCAGGCAGAGGTTGATGCAGGCAGCAGACAGTATAGTAGTTAGGTCCAGGCAGAGGTTGATACAGGCAGCAGACAGTATAGTAGTCAGGTCCAGGCAGAGGTTGATGCAGGCAGCAGACAGTATAGTAGTCAGGTCCAGGCCGAGGTCGATAAAGGCGGCAGACAAGAGAGTAGTCAGGTCCAGGCAGAGGTTGATACAGGCCGCCGACAAGAGAGTAGTCAGGTCCAGGCAGAGGTTGATACAGGCCGCCGACAAGAGAGTAGTCAGGTCCAGGCATAAGATGAGGCAGGCAGCAGGGAAGGGAAAAATCACTCAGGGACAGACATAGGATAATGAAAGCAACAGGCAAGGGAGAAGGCAGGTTCAGACAGAGGAATGAGGGAGTCACATGACCAGTGATGCAACGCATTGGGTGGAGCCTGTGATGTCACTTCCCTGCGTCTACAGTGTGCGGAAGTGCAGTAAGGAGACGATTGGTTTATTTTCTCATGTCAATGGTGACAGTAGTCAGGTCAAGGCATAGGACAAGACAGGAGGCAGGCAAGAGTGTAGTCAGGTCAGGCAGTCCAGTTTGGCAACAAGCGGACAACGATCATAAGACAGAGAACCAGACACTTTGAAGGCTGGTGCTTAAATACCTTCCTGGTCAAAGAACACACCCAGCATTGTCAATGCACAGCAAACAGGAACTCTGGAAAGCCTGAAAATCCTGGAGATACTGGAGGTCCTGGGAATCCTCTCCTCTGCACCAACTCCTGCAGACTGTTACTCCCAGGACTCTTCTCCTTCTGCACAAAACTTCACTGCAACCTGTCAGTATCTCCACCCCATCATCTTCACACTACACCAGTGATCATTTTGAATAATCCTAGGTGGTTATTTTACTTTCTGAATGCTGATAGGCCAGGGGTCTGCAGTCCCCCTTCTTGGCAGCCTAGTTGTTTAGCAGCTTTAGTTAGTTGGTGGACCACTGATCCCAGCTAGCCCGACTATCAAATCCTGTGCCCGCAGGCCACATCAATTTGACACCCCACAGTCTCTCCTCTGGCCTTGCACCCAGCCTCCAACAGATATGCACTGTGCCTCACTTATCGAGCTTCTGCTGCCCTGGGTCCTTGGTGAAGAATTTACCCGGACTTGCCTACCGACTGCTTCTCCAGCTCCTCTGTTCCAGGACACCTCCTCCATGACCGTGTAAGGATGAGGCTCCCTCCTAGCTCCTGAGCTCCTCCACCTGCACCCCCCGATGGGAATGGGCCTCCTGCTGCAGTCTAACACTCAATTCTTCACTTCACCCAGCTGACAATCCCCTTCCAGTGTGCTGGACCTGAGCTTAAGTAGGAGACCTGCTCCTTGCCAATTCCACGTAGGGATTGGTCAGGGCTCCTCACATGAGCTCCCTGTCATGCCAATTCTCAGCCCTTCCCCTCATCCAGAACATTCTCTCTGGAAGCAGGGGAGGTGCCCTGGAACTATAGTACAGTTGGTCACACCCACTGCTACACTAACCACCCCAGATCAAAAACAAGCAGGCCTAGCATGCAGCATAGGCCTGCCTAAATTTACCTGCTTGACAGCTATCACAAAAATCCTCACCTCTAACACCTACTTATAGTAGAGGGCGTTACATCATGTTTTGCCATTACTTTGAAATGTGTCCAAAACATTCATTAAATACTTTCTGAAAATTAAGTACTAGCGCTGAAAAAATCAACACAACAGGCCTGCCCCTTGCCAATTCCACTTGGGGATTGGTCAGGGCTCCTCACATATGCTCCCTGTCACTCCAATTCTCAGCCCTTCCCCTCTTCCAGAACATTCTCTCTGGAAGCAGGGGAGGCGCCCAGGAACTGAAGTACAGGTGGTCACACCCACTGCTACACTAACCACTCCCTGCCCCCAGATCAAAAACAAGCAGGCCTAGCATAGGCCTGCCTACATTTACCTGCCCGACAGCCATCACAAAAATCCTCACCTCTAACACCTACCTATGGTAGAGGGCGCGACACCATGTTTTGCTATTACTTTGAAATGTGTCCAAAACATTCAATAAATACTTTCTGAAAATTAAGTACTAGCGCTGAAAAAATCAACACAACAGGGAGATCGATAAAATGCACAAAAAAAATGTTTCCCAAGGTTAGAAAAAAGCAGCAGGTTCTTCTCCTCCGTCCTTCTGAAGGTGAAGGAATTTCTCCTCCATTGGCTCTTGCCTACAGATGGAGCATCTTCTGGATCTCTGGACAAGGAAGTCATGGAGAACGGAACACGTGCCTCTATTATAAGTCACAGCGGCATAGACAGCCTTGGGAGACGAGGTGACAGATGGACCTGGATGTTATCAAGTCAGGAGGATCACGTTCATAAATGTTTAATTGATGCCCGAAATTTCAGCTTCCTGCATTTTTGATGGAGAAGTACAGAGAGGATAGAAGTCAAGGGACGTTAGGCCTCAGCTCCTAAATCTTAAGTGGCTTCTTCGTGATGGCAGAAGGCGGTTTAATATTTCATGGAGGCCCCCACGCATGATGTTATTGTAGCAGCTTTCAAGCCTTGATGTTCTCTCTGTTCACCCATTTCTGTACTATTCTGATCTAATGCTCCTCTGTCCTCAAATGGACATGAGAACTGGGGAAACCTAAGCCTTGTGTAAAGGAGTTCTGGGAGAATTAAGGAAGAACTCCACAAAGTGCTTTCCTGCGGCTGTGAAGGGGGTAAGATCTCCATAAAAAGGATTTTGGCTGTTTTAGAAGCCCTCAGGACAGGGCTTTGGAAAACCCATAAAGGGGCTTTTACTATCTTATTCATTGCTCCCAACTGCCGCTACCATGATTTGGAACAAAGTCCCTCTGTCCTTCTTTCCTCCTCGTTTGTCCCTCACTTTTTTCTGATCTATAAATAAAGGAGTTTGGTGAAGCCAATTTTCAGCTTTGAAACAAAGAATAGGATAAAAGGAGGTTTCACACTGTCTTAAGGACCCCTTCACGCATATATACGTCGGCAGAATGGCACGGCTGGGCACAATCACGTACCTGTACGTGTCTCTTTAAGCCCAGCCGTGGGGTCGCGCTCCGTGACCTCGCCCGCGGGACCTGGGGATCCGATCCCCGCTGGTGTCCTGCGATCGGTCACAGGAGCTGAAGAAGGGGGAGAAGTGAGTGTAAACACACCTTCCCTGTTCTTCACAGTGGCAGTGTCAGTGATCGTCTGTTCCCTAATATAGGGAAAGACGATCAATGACGTCACACATCCAGCCCCACCCCCCTACAGTTAGAAACACATATGAGGTCACACTTGACCCCATTCAGCGCCCCCTAGTGGGTAACTCCCAAACTGCAATTGTCATTTTCACAGTAAGGCTCTGTACACACGATCAGAAATGTCTGATGAAACTGGTCTGCAGACCAGTTTCATCAGACGAGTTTGATGGTGTGTACGGCCCATCAGACCGTTGTCCGTCAGACCAAAGTTTTAAAACCTGCTTTAAAACCTGTCTGATGGAACATGTCCGTCGGACAGGTTCGATGGTTAGTAAACAAAAGCATCGGACAAAAAACCCGCGCATGCTCAGAATCAAGTCGACGCATGCTTGGAAGCATTGAAATTTGTTTTTTCATCTCGTCGTTGTGTTTTATGTCACCGCGTTCTGGTCTGATCGGATTGTGGTCCGATGGTGTGTACGCGCATCAGACCATCAGACAAGTTCAGAGTTGTCTGATGAAAATGGTCCGTCGGACAAGTCTCATCAGACCGGTCTGATCGTGTGTACGGGGCCTTACAGTGCATTTTTCTAGCACTTTTTGCTGTGAAAATGACAATGGTCCCAAAAATGTGTCAAAAGTGTCCGATGTGTCCGCCATAATGTCGCTGATCTCCGCCATTAGTAGTAAAAAAAAAAATATTAATAAAAATGCAATAAAACTATCCCCTATTTTGTAAACGCAATACATTTTGCGCAAACCAATCGATAAACGCTTATTGGGATTTTTTTTTTTTACCAAAAATATGTAGAAGAATACGTATCGGCCTAAACTGAGGAAAAACATTTTTTTTTATACATTTTTGGGGGATATTTATTATAGAAAAAAGTTAAAAATATTGTTTTTTTTTTTTATTGTCGCTCTATTTTTGTAAAAAATAAAAACCACAGAGGTGATCAAATACCACCAAAAGAAAGCTCTATTTGTGGGGAAAAAAGGACGCCAATTTTGTTTGGAAGCCACGTCGCACGACTGCGTAATTGTCACTTTAAGCGAGGCAGTGGCGAATCGCAAAAAAGGGGCAAGGTCCCTAACCTACATAATGGTCCGGGGCTTAAGTGGCTAACGAAAATGGGATTTCGGATTGGGTGGGCAATGGGAAGCCAAGGCAAAGCTTGTAGGGGATAAGTGGGATAATGACATACTGTACTACTAAATAATAATTCTTCTTTATATTATTAATAATAATGAATATGAAAAATATTAATCATTTAAAAAAGAAACATCTGTCTGGGTATACAGTATATATGTTGAAAAAAACAGAAATGCAATCAGCGCAAAAATTGTGTATAAATAAAAAATTCCACTCCCCTGATATTGCAAGCTGGATACTGAAAGGAAAATCACAAGATCCAATAAAGTGCAAAATATAAAAGAAATAGTGCAGCGCAAAATGTAAATTCAAATGCAAAAATACCAAAATAAATAATGATGAATATTAAATAATAAACCAACATTAGTCCAAAAAGTGTAAAAAAGTCAAAAAATTGTGTAACAACAAATTCCAGAGATCTTTACCGGTGACTTTTTAACTTCAAAGTATAAGTGATCCCTCCACCATTAAGAATGGCTACTCTCACCTTAACCACTTAAGACCCGGACTAATATGCAGGTAAAGGACCAGGCCCCTTTTTGCGATTCGGCACTGCGTCGCTTTAACTGACAATTGCGCGGTCATGCGACGTGGCTCCCAAACAAAATTGACGTCCTTTTTTCCCCACAAATAGAGCTTTCTTTTGGTGGTATTTGATCACCTCGGCGGTTTTTATTTTTTGCGCTATAAACAAAAATAGAGCGACAATTTAAAAAAAAATATATGTATATTTTTTACTTTTTTCTATAATAAATATCCCCCAAAAATATATAAAAAAAACTTTCCTCAGTTTAGGCCGATACGTATTCTTCTAAAATCGCAATAAGCGCTTATCGATTGGTTTGCGCAAAATTTATAGCGTTTATAAAATAGGGGATAGTTTTATTGCATTTTTATTAATATATTTTTTTTTACTACTAATGGCAGCGATCAGCGTTTTTTTTCGTGACTGCGACATTATGGCGGACACATGGGACAATTTTGACACATTTTTGGGACCATTGTCATTTTCACAGCAAAACGTGCTATAAAAATGCGCTGATTACTGTGAACATGACAATTGCAGGTTAGGAGTTAACCACTAGGGGCGCTGAAGGGGTTAAGTGTGACCTCATATGTGTTTCTAATTGTAGGGGGGCGGGGCTGGATGTGTGATGTCACTGATCGCCTTGCCCTATTTCAGTGAACAGAAGACCACTGACATTGCCACAATGAAGAACGGGGAAGGTTTGTTTACATTCACCTCTCCCCGTTCTTCAGCTCCGGTGACCGATTGCGGGACTCTGGCAGCATTTTGGGTCCGTGGGTCCCACGGCCACGGTCACGGTCACGGAGCTTCGGACCGGGTCACGGACTGGGCATTTAACAATGGCTGTCCTTGCAGCCTTACCCAGTGTCCTTGCAGCCTTGCCCAGTGGCCTTGCAGCCTTGCCCAGTGTCCTTGCAGCCTTGCCCAGTGTCCTTGCAGCCCTGCCCAGTGTCCTTGCAGCCCTGCCCAGTGGCCTTGCAGCCTTGTCCAGTGTCCTTGCAGCCTTGCCCAGTGTCCTTGCAGCCCTGCCCAGTGTCCTAGTAGCCCTGCCCAGTGTCCTTGCAGCCTTGCCCAGTGTCCTTGCAGCCCTGCCCAGTGTCCTTGCAGCCTTGCCCAGTGTCCTTGCAGCCCTGCCCAGTGGCCTTGCAGCCTTGCCCAATGTCCTTGCAGCCTTGCCCAGTGTCCTTGCAGCCCTGCCCAGTGTCCTTGCAGCCTTGCCCAGTGTCCTTGCAGCCCTGCCCAGTGTCCTTGCAGCCTTGCCCAGTGTCCTTGCAGCCCTGCCCAGTGGCCTTGCAGCCTTGCCCAATGTCCTTGCAGCCTTGCCCAGTGTCCTTGCAGCCCTGCCCAGTGGCCTTGCAGCCTTGCCCAATGTCCTTGCAGCCTTGCCCAGTGTCCTTGCAGCCCTGCCCAGTGTCCTTGCAGCCTTGCCCAGTGTCCTTGCAGCCCTGCCCAGTGGCCTTGCAGCCTTGCCCAATGTCCTTGCAGCCTTGCCCAGTGTCCTTGCAGCCCTGCCCAGTGTCCTTGCAGCCTTGCCCAGTGTCCTTGCAGCCCTGCCCAGTGTCCTTGCAGCCTTGCCCAGTGTCCTTGCAGCCCTGCCCAGTGGCCTTGCAGCCTTGCCCAGTGTCCTTGCAGCCTTGCCCAGTGGCCTTGCAGCCTTGCCCAATGTCCTTGCAGCCTTGCCCAGTGTCCTTGCAGCCCTGCCCAGTGTCCTTGCAGCCTTGCCCAGTGTCCTTGCAGCCCTGCCCAGTGTCCTTGCAGCCTTGCCCAGTGTCCTTGCAGCCCTGCCCAGTGGCCTTGCAGCCTTGCCCAATGTCCTTGCAGCCTTGCCCAGTGTCCTTGCAGCCCTGCCCAGTGGCCTTGCAGCTTTGCCCAATGTCCTTGCAGCCTTGCCCAGTGTCCTTGCAGCCCTGCCCAGTGTCCTTGCAGCCTTGCCCAGTGACCATGCAGCCTTTCCCAGTGTCCTTGCACCTTGAATGTTTAAAATTACCGCCTTGAAGCAGAGATAGACAGAACTGGATGTCCTGTGTACTCGGCTCCTCTCGCAGTCCCGCCCCTTGCCCAGGCTCCTATGATGGACATATTTAGTGGCATGTCATCAGCTCACCTCATATCATGCGTACCCTGTTCTTCTAATGCCGCGTACACACGGAATTTCCGACAAGAAAAGCTTGATGCAAGGTTTTGGTCGGAACCTCCATCTGACTTTTTCCATCCGAATTTCCGACAACAAAAATCTGAGAGCTGGTTCTCAATTTTTCCGACACAAAAAGTTCTTGTCGGAAATTCCGATCGTCTGTATGCAATTCTGACGCACAAAAAAAAAAACACGCATGCTCTGAATTGAACTTAACGCATTGAACTTAATTTTTCTTGGCTCGTCGTATTGTTGTACGTCACCGCGTTCTTGACAGTCTGAATTTTGTGTGACCGTGTGTATGCAACACAAGTTTGAGCCAACATTTCGTCGGAAAAAAATCTATGGTTTTCTTGTCTGATTTTCCGATCGTGTGTACGCGGCATAACTCTTCCCCCTATACTGTCAACCTTTGCCCTAGCTTCCCATTGCCCACCCAATCAATTTAAATTAATTAAAATATATTTATATATATACATATATATATATATATATATATATATATATATATATATATATATATATATATATATATATATTAGTCCCATTAATTAAATTACTACCCATTTAAAGTTTTAATTAAAGACAATACAGGGAATAAAAATGTATAATAATAATAATAATAAAATATTATATAAGTAATAATGACATTATTAATAATAAAACACATAATACATAATAATATAGTGTCATTATTATAATAGCTGTAATTCTCTCCTCGCACCTCATATAATTTGTACCCTGTTCTTCTAACTCTTCCCCCTATCCTGTCAACCTTTGCCTGGCTTCCCATTGCCCACCCAATCCAAAGTTCCCATTTTATTTAATTAAAAAAATATATATAAATAAATTATATATATACTGTATATATATTATTCCCATTAATTAAATTACTACCCATTTAAAATGTTAATTAAAGACAATACAAGGAATACAAATTAATAATTAAATGAATTAAATCGCCCAGAGGCGATTTGGTTCGCATGTGCCGCGCTATATACGTTTTTCATTCATTCATTCATTCATTCAATAGTAATAAAAAATATTATATAAGAAATAATGACATATCCTGTCAACCTTTACCCTGGCTTCCCATTGCCCACCCAATCCAAAGTCTCAATTTTAATTTATTAAAAGAAAAAAAAATTGTCCCATTATATAAATTACTGCCCATTTAAAATTGTAATTAAAGACAATACAAGGAGTAAAAATTAATAATAAAAATATTATATAAGGAATAATGACATTATTAATAATAATATTAATAAAACAAATAATACATAATATTATATTGTCATTATTATAATAGCTGTAATTCTCTCCTCGCACCTCATATCATTCGTACCCTGTTCTTCTAACTCTTGCCCATATCCTGTCAACCTTTTCCCTGGCTTCCCATTGCCCACCCAATCCAAAGTCCCCATTTTAGTTAATAATAAAAAAAAAGTATATATATATATATATATATATATATATATATATATATATATATTAGTCCCATTAATTAAATTACTGCCCATTTAAAATTTTAATTAAAGACAATACAAGGAGTAAAAATGTATAATAAAAATATTATCTAAGGAATAATGACATTATTAATAATAATATTAATAAAACAAACAATACATAATATTATATTGTCATTATTATAATAGCTGTAATTCTCTCCTCGCGCCGGATCTGCTCGGCAGTGGCGGGTGGGAAGAGTCCTTGGGGTCTGAAAAGCTTCAGGGATGCTTCACGCCGTCACACGCCCATCCGCGGCGCAGACTCGGCATCTCTCCAAAGTAATGAGATCACACGATGACAGGCTCCCAGAGAATGGCGCTGCGAAGCAGCGTGAGATTCAATTAATGGCGCCGAATCCAAGAGGAATTAAAACAGCCTGCTAAAAAATGCAATGCACATTTTACAGTCAAAGCGCTTTGTCAGAAGTTTACTTCCTGGAGAGAGGCGCAGCGCAATATCGGTGATAATATATACAAATCCAATTAACAGATGAGGACTGGAGAAAAAAAAAGAAGTAGCAAGCTCCTCCGACACAAGTCATTGAAATTCATATAAACTCACTAATCAGTTTGCAGACTCTCGCCGCCCCTGGAACGCTACGAGCGTCCTCGGCTGGTTTGATGTGTCTATAAATTGCAGCTATCGGTGAGAACAGCCGGCCAGGTGAATGAAAATTTAACATCCTGTCGCTGGGTCATGCGGTTGAATTATCAGACTGTTAGATAAAATTACAATTAGCTGCGGAGGAGGTTTAATTAGCATCTCCGAGTCCCGCATCTGCCTAGCTGGAGTAATGTCGCCCTGTACTAATCTTTTTCTGACACATCAAAGGGAAGGTATTGCTTAAAAAAAAAGTTATTTTGGCATTTAAAAAAAAAAAAATATATAACTTTTTTGTTGTTGTTACAATTGCATTGTGCACATCCTGTAGACTCCTTGTAGGAACTTCCTGTGGACATGCTTCAGCAAAGGCCTGGCAACGGTGACCATGGCAGACCATGCCAGTTCATGGAGTGTTGGCACAGCTGCCTGTAGTCCATCTCCAAAGCAAATGACAAGGGTGGCGCTGTTTCCTACCACACTCTCCTGTGCAGAGCTGTTTTTCTCCGAAAATAGGTGCAGGAACTCAACCACGACCCTGTTCAGATTTCAAAAACAGTAGAAGGGTCTAAAAGGGGCATTAAATACCAGAATTGCATTACATACAGATTGGAGAGTTCAGGAGGTTACACACCGAGTGCAGAGCTGTCACTTGTAAACACAGAAACCGGACTTCTGTGTTTACAAGTGATTGTGGTGAGTGGGCACCAAAGGGTCTGAGTCAGAGGTGGTGGAACTGAGTTCCCCCTGAAAAAAAGCCCTGCTCCCAGGGCTGGACTGGGACAAAAATTTGGCCCTGGACTTCATCCAGACTGGCCCACTTTGACATGTCTCTCCTATGGCGGCCGGACAACCCCCCCCCCCCCAGCCACCCAAGCCCCCTCTCCCACTTTACTAGCCACTAGCCGTTCTACTTTATTAGAATAGAACGACTGTTACTGGTACTCTTATAGGCAGTACCACTGGGGAAGCTAGACATCATTTCACCCGG
Source organism: Rana kukunoris (assembly GCA_029574335.1). Taxonomy (NCBI): domain Eukaryota; kingdom Metazoa; phylum Chordata; class Amphibia; order Anura; family Ranidae; genus Rana; species Rana kukunoris. Next base: position 26,598,046 of record CM056053.1, read on the forward strand.
GGCACGGAATACGTTCGGTACTCCCCCTTATGGGACAAGATTAGGCAGAAGTGAGAAACTCCATAGCTTTTGAGTCAGCTGCCTGTCCCCTCCCCCATGCCCCTCTGTCGTCGTCCCTGCTCCTCTGGTCCTTCCCCTGCTTCTTTGTTCCCCCAGATGAGCGCTGCGGGGAGGAAGAGGAGGTGAGCGCTGCGGGGAGGGAGAGACAGAGGAGCGGAGGGGGGCGGCGGTCCGCTGTCACTGAAGCCGGCACACTGAGCCATCGGCCCACCGGGAAACTCCCTGTAGTCCCAATGGCCAGTCCATCTCTGTCTGCTCCTGTGAGTCAGGGAGCTTCTTGGTGACGGACCCCCTAAGGCAGGGGTGTCAAGCTCAATTTCATCGTGGGCCGCATCAGCATTACGATTGCCCTCAATAGGGCCGGTTGTATCCTTAAGATTAGATGTCCAGCGCATTCCCCCCCCCTTTACATTAGATGTCAAGAGCCCCCCCACCATCAGAAGTTGAGTCCCCCACTCCCCCTTATATCACAGTGCACCCACTTTCTTTATGCTGCTGCTGGAAAGAAGCTGGATGTATTGCTTGAAAGCAGAAAGTAAGGGTCTTGAGGAGGACCAGAGGCGGGCGAGGGCCACATGAAATGGCTTGGAGGGCCGGATTCGGCCTGCGGGCCTTGTGTTTGACACCCCTGCCCTAAGGGTTGTGTCCTTGACTCTCAGGGGTCACAGAAAGCGGGCTGAATGACACTGGATTACAGAGGTGAGTCTGACGAGGACAGTCCTGGAGGGGAGCTAAGTTTTGCAGCCAGAGCTTCTTTATAAACAATCTGGGCAATTTATTTTCTTTAACCACTTAAGGACCGAGACTGTTTTTCAGATTTGGCGTTTACAAGATTAAAACATTTTTTTTTGCTAGAAAATTACTTAAAACCCCCAAACATTATATATATATATACACAACACCCTAGAGAATAAAATGGCGGTCATTTCAATACTTTTTGTCACACCGTATTTGCACAGCGTTCTTACAAGCGCACTTGTTTGTATTAAAAAATAAGACAACAATAAAGTTAGCCCAATTTTTTTATAAATTGTGAAAGATGAAGCTACGCCGAGTAAAATGATACCCAACATGTCACACTTCAAAATTGCACCTGCGTGTGGAATGGCGTCAAACTTTTATCCTTAAAAATCTCCATAGGCGAGGTTTAAAAAAATTCTATAGGTTGCATCTTTTGAGCTACAGAGGAGGTCTAGGGCTAGAACGATCGCGGTGATACCTCACTTGTGTGGTTTGAACACCGTTTTCACTTGTCGGGACGGGGTGCTTTAAAAAAAATGAGCTTTTCTCATTTATTTTTAGTTATTTTATACATTTTTACACTAAAAAAAAAAAAATGGATCACTTTTATTCCTATTACAAGGAATGTAAACATCCCTTGTAATAGAAAAAAGCATGACAGGTCCTCTTAAATATGAGATCTGGGGGTGAAAAAATTACAACAAGAAAATATTGCTTTAAGATGCATGGGCGGGACTGACGTTTTGATGTCACTTCCGCCCTGCTATGCTATGGGGACGGGTGGGGGCCATCTTGCCCTCACTCGTATCCCAGCCGAGCAGGGGAGAGGACCCGATCACCTCCGCAGCTGCCCACGGCACCGGTAAGCGGCGGAGGGCGTGGGAGAGCGGCGGGAGGGAGGGGCACTCTCCTGCTGCCGATAACGGTGATCGCAGCGCTTTACAACATCGGGGAAGACAGTACAATTGCAGTACAACACAGAAGGAATCATAGGGCCCTGCTCATAGAGCTTACAATCTAGAAGGGAGGGTCAAGTGGAACAAAGGGTAGTATCTGCGGGGGATGAACAAAAAAAAACAGTTGTTAGGTGTGGGAAGGATAGGCTTCTCTGAAGAGAAGGGTTTTCAGGGACCGTCTAAAAAATATTAGAGTAGGAGATATGCAGACAGATTGGGCTAAGGCATTCCATAGGCTTGGAGAGGCTCTGAAAAAGTCCTGGAGGCGAGCAAGATTTTCCCCCTTAACCACTTCCCGACAGCTGTACGAATATGTGCGGCCGCGGGGTGGTTCTAAATCTCTGACAAGACGCATATATGCGTCCTCCGCTCTTCCAGGCCACTAGAGGGCGCGCGAGCGCCGCCGGCAACCTGCGCGTGCCCGCCACATTCCTGAGATGCTGATGCGCGTGCCTGGCGGCCGCGATGTCCGCCAGGCACTCGCAATCGGCGGTTACAGGGACAAGGACATGGATCTCTGTGTGTAAACACAGAGATCCATGTCCTGTCAGGGGAGAGAGGAGAGCGATTTGTGTCCCTTGTACATAGGGACACAGCATCGGTCACCTCCCCCAGTCACCACCCTCCCCCCACAGTTAGAACACACCCAGGGAATACATTTAACCCCTTCCATGCCCCCCAGTGTTAACTCCTTCACTGCCAGTCACATTTATACAGTAATCTGGGCGTTTTTATAGCACTGATCGCAGTATAAATGTGAATGGCGCCAAAAATGTGTCAAAAGTGTCCGATGTGCCCGCCATAACGTCGCAGTCCCAATAAAAATCGCAGATCACCGCCATTACTAGTAAAAAAAAAATAATAATAAAAATTAATAATAATTCTGTCGCCTATTTTGTAAGAGCTATAACTTTTGCGCAAACCAGTCGCTTATTGCGATTTTTTTTTTTTTACCAAAAATATGTAGAATAATACGTATCGGCCTAAACTGAGAAAAAAAATGTTTTTTTTTTTTTAAATGGGATATTTATTATAGTAACAAGTGAAAAATATTGACTTTTTTTCAAAATTGTCGCTCTTTTTTTGTTTATAGCGCAAAAAATAAAAACCGGAGAGATGATCAAATACCACCAAAAGAAAGCTCTATTTGTGGGGAAAAAAGAACGCCAATTTTGTTTGGGAGCCATGTCGCACAACTGCGCAATTGTCAGTTAAAGCAACGCAGTGCCAGAAGCTGAAATTTCACCTGGTCAGGAAGGGGTATACATGCCCAGCAAGCAAGTGGTTAATGACCAGGCCATTTTTTGCTATACGCACTTTGACGATTTAAATGACAAATGCCGCGGTCATGCGATATTGTACCCAAACAAAATTGGCGTCCTTTATTCCCCACAAATAGAGCTTTCATTTGGTGGTATTTGATCACCTCGGTTTTTATTTTTTGCGCTATAAACAAAAAAAAAGAAACAAAATATTTTTAACTTTTTGCTATAATAAATATCCCCAAAAAATGTCTTCAAGTTTTTAATCTAATATGTATTCTTTTACATATTTTTTTAAAAAAAAGAGCAATAAGAGAGAGCAGGTACTTGTCAAAACTAGGTACAGTACTCGCTCCCCCCACCAAAAGGTACCAAATGTGGCAGTGGAAGGGGGAAGGCTAAACGAGCAGAGCATCCTCTTTTGGGTGGAGCTCTGCCTTACGTTAGAAAACGCCCCACTAACTGTTCTTCCCACCCCCTCCCTAGAGAACTACCTGACTCCTGTCACCACCCCCCTCCAGCGCTGTCCCAGCTGCAGCACCTCACTTCCGGGTCTCACAGGAAACAATGAGATCAGCAGGAGCTCCTTTCAGTCAAACTCTTTTGAGGAGGGAGCAGGGGCGTGGCTTATCAGTGCTGCGTGTGTCTATAGACACACATAGACTGGCTTGGGAGCGTACGCACAGTTGCCCCCATAGCACATAGCTTGCTAAGGAGGCACCCAGAGCAGGGAGATAGGGACAGCACTGGTGAGGGATTGTGAAAAGAGGCAGTAAGGGACTGCACTGTGCAATATTACGGGGGGGGGGGGGGGGGGGGAGGGTAAGTATAACAATTTTTTTATCTTAATAATAAAAAAGGTAGCCTTTAATATCACTTAAAGTTTTTTTTTTTTTGCTGTGTGTGCCCAGCTGGGGAGATTTTCCTTTATTTCCTGTCTTGTAGACACAACATGAAGCAAAAGGAAATCCATACAAAGTGAACAAAATCTTAGAGATTTGTCATGACAAAAGGAGCCTCCACTTTTGCTGTGGTGACAACTCAAATTTTTTGGGATTTCCTCTTAGTTTTGTTCTTGGTGTCACAAGGACACACATAACAGAGGGTCTAACCCCTTTCACACACCATCTAAAGTGAACAAAAAAAATCCTTTACATATGCTTGGAGTGGTATTGCAGCTTGATGAATCAGGGTCACAAAGTCTTTTAGTTTTTTTTGTTTTTACTAAAAAGGGAAGAAAAACAAAACACGGCCTATAGAGTAGGCTTGTACAGTGGTTGGGCAGTATGTAAACAGCTTGGGAAGGCAGCAATATGAGAGGGATAAACAACATACGTTTTACATTGCAATACATAGTAGAGAGTATTTGAGAGATGAGAGATACAGATATTGCATAGTGGCTGGACAATATGTAAGCAGCTTGGGTAGGCTGCAATGTGAAAGGAAAAACAAATCAGGTTTTATCTTGAATAGAAATGAGAGTGTATTATATTAGAGACAATAGCCATAAATATTGTACAGTGGTTGGACAGTATGTAAACAGCTTGGGCATGCAGCAATATAAGAGGGAGAAACAACATACGTTTTACATTGCAATACAAAGTAGAGTGTATTTGATAGACGAGAGGTACAGATATTGCACAGTGGCTCGACAATATGTAAAGAACATTGGAACTTCAATGTAAGAAGGAAAAAATTAAGCAGGTTTTTATCTTGAAATATAAATCAGAATGTATTATATGAGAGACAATAGCTATAAATATTGTGTAGGCTGCAATATAAGAGGTGAAAATGATTTAAGGTTTACTTTGCCATGCAAAATTAGAGACAATGGTTTCAGATATTGTACAGTGGCTGGACATAATGTAAGCAGCTTGGATAGGCTGCAATGTAAGAAGGGGAAATAAAGCCGGTTTTAGATTGAAATATGAATCAGAAAGTATTATATGAGTAAAAATGGCAGAAATACAAATTAGCGTACGCACTTGGCGCTCAGTTGCCTGTTTAAAGTGGCCTGTCACCATATGCAGTTGCTGAATGGTCTTCACTCAGCTTGTACCTGTATTCCTGTGACCTGATCTATTGAACATGCTTACCTGTGACCCGGCTTTCTCCTGGACTTTGCCTTTGCTCCTGCATTAGCCATTCACCTGATCTTTCTCAACTCGACCTGTTTACTGAACTTGTCTTTGCTTGCTGATTCTGTACTGCGCTGCCTTGCTTTTATCGGCCCTCTCCTGCGTCCTGGACTTGCTCTGACTCGGTACCGTGTTACCCGGCTGCTGCTGTTCGCTGCCTGCATACCGGCTCTGTTGCAATCTCCTGCTCTGGTGCCAAGCTGCTTCAGTATCCAGTTCTTAGGCCTGCGATCCCCAGCTTCATCCACCTAAGAGCGGACTTCATCAGCCAGCTACTCTGGCTCTCGTGCCACTCCATACCCTCACACTACTGTCTCTCCCTTCAGGGGCCTTGGGCAGGAGGTGCAAGAGAGGCCTCCACAACATTCTAGTAGTCACCAGGTATTAGGGTGCCCACGTGTCCCGGATTGCCCGGGACTGTCCTGCAATTTACATGTCTGTCCTGGGTCCCTGGCACCTTCATTCCGGGATTAGACAATGTCCTGAAATGAAATAGAGGACACAGTCACCCCCTACTAACTAGTAACTACATTTCCGGAATTGGTTGCTAGGGCCAGCTCTGCCTGGCATCTTGCAACCAGCGAGGCCTGCGCCTAGTGCAGCACTGCTGTCCCCACCCACCTCGGCACCTCCTCCTTCTCCGGCAACCAGCGGCAAGCAGCAGGGACTGGTGGGATCTTCACTCTCCAGATAGTGACGTTGCTCCGTTTGTTCTACGCACTGGGCTCATGCAGAGGGAGTGACAGCAGCATAGCATCTGGTGGCAGCTTATGGGTGGCAAGCGGCACTGCATCTGGTGGCAAGTGGCACATTCGCCTGGCAAATAACCTGCTGCCAAATTCCCCATCACCCCGAGACTACATTTCCACCTCACCCTCATCTTTTTTGGGGGAAGGTGAGAGAGTGGGTGTGTCCCTGAATGGCAGTTTGGAAATGTGGTCACCCTACCAGGTACATGATACACATACATTCTAATTTAATGGGAATGCAAAAGCAGCTTGATGCAGCTTAGAAGGAGCTTAGAAGGACTGTGAAGAAACTTAGCTGGAACTCAGAAGAAGCCTCTCAGACGAAAGTCGAATGCACCTGGGGGCACGCCTCATCTGCCCATTGACACAGAGATTATGATTGTGTAGCAGTGCGCCCCATTATGTTATCTTGTATCTTTTCCGATAAGTCTTCTCATGGGAAGGAAGCAGCGCGGCTGCCGCTGTAACATCTCGGCGGAGTTGTAGATTTTTTAATGTGTTTCTTTTTTCTTCCAGTATCTGATGTGCGGAATTCCCTGAGGGGCTGCGCGGGTGAAACATCTCCCTTTGTCGCCCCTGGGATTATTGACAACGCTCAGCAGTGTTTGCTGATAGCGCAGAAAGCCAGCGAGAGATTGGTAAGCGTATAAAAGGTGTTTATGTTTGATAAGACAATGTTTGACTTGTGAGACCCGAGTGAGTGCGTTGCGATGTCGCCGTGCTGTTTAAATAGACAGAATGCAATCGTTGTCTGGAGAAGGAGCCGGCGTCGTTCTTTGGAACATAAAGCCCAGACAATGCTGATTCTGTAGACCCACACCCGTCACCCACAGGACCTAGCACCAGGGCCGTCGTCTTAATAGCATCATGGGCCCCTGGGCAATGTAATGCTCTGGGGCCCCTACAATAGAGACTGTGCAGGTAAACAGAAATCAGGTAGGTAGGAGGTAGAGGATATCTGGGGTGTAGAGGGGTCAGAGTGCTGGGGGGATATCTGGGGTGTAGAGGGGACAGAGTGCTGGGGGGATATCTGGGGTGTAGAGGGGACAGAGTGCTGGGGGGATATCTGGGGTGTAGAGGGGACAGAGTGCTGGGGGGATATCTGGGGTGTAGAGGGGACAGAGTGCTGGGGGATATCTGGGGTGTAGAGGGGTCAGAGTGTTGGGGGGATATCTGGGGTGTAGATGGGTCAGAGTGTTGGGGGGATATCTGGGGTGTAAAGGGGGTCAGAGTGTTGGGGGGATATCTGGGGTGTAGATGGGTCAGAGTGTTGGGGGGATAGCTGGGGTGTAAAGGGGGTCAGAGTGTTGGGGGATATCTGGGGTGTAGAGGGGTCAGAGTGCTGGGGGGATATCTGGGGTGTAGAGGGGACAGAGTGCTGGGGGGATATCTGGGGTGTAGAGGGGACAGAGTGCTGGGGGGATATCTGGGGTGTAGAGGGGACAGAGTGCTGGGGGATATCTGGGGTGTAGAGGGGTCAGAGTGTTGGGGGGATATCTGGGGTGTAGATGGGTCAGAGTGTTGGGGGGATATCTGGGGTGTAAAGGGGGTCAGAGTGTTGGGGGGATATCTGGGGTGTAGATGGGTCAGAGTGTTGGGGGGATATCTGGGGTGTAGAGGGGGTCAGAGTGTTGGGGGGATATCTGGGGTGTAGAGGGGTCAGAGTGCTGGGGGGATATCTGGGGTGTAGAGGGGTCAGAGTGCTGGGGGGATATCTGGGGTGTAGAGGGGTCAGAGTGCTGGGGGGATATCTGGGGTGTAGTGGGGTCAGAGTGTTGGGGGATATCTGGGGTGTAGAGGGGTCAGAGTGCTGGGGGATATCTGGGGTGTAGAGGGGTCAGAGTGCTGGGGGGATATCTGGGGTGTAGAGGGGTCAGAGTGCTGGGGGGATATATGGGGTGTAGAGGGGTCAGAGTGCTGGGGGGATATTTGGGGTGTAGAGGGGTCAGAGTGCTGGGGGGATATCTGGGGTGTAGAGGGGTCAGAGTGCTGGGGGGGATATCTGGGGTGTAGAGGGGTCAGACTGCTGGGGGGATATCTGGGATGTAGAGGGGTCAGAGTGCTGGGGGGATATCTGGGGTGTAGAGGGGTCAGAGTGCTGGGGGGATATCTGGGGTGTAGAGGGGTCAGAGTGCTGGGGGGATATCTGGGGTGTAGTGGGGTCAGAGTGTTGGGGGATATCTGGGGTGTAGAGGGGTCAGAGTGCTGGGGGGATATCTGGGGTGTAGAGGGGTCAGAGTGCTGGGGGGATATCTGGGGTGTAGAGGGGTCAGAGTGCTGGGGGGATATCTGGGGTGTAGTGGGGTCAGAGTGTTGGGGGATATCTGGGGTGTAGAGGGGTCAGAGTGCTGGGGGATATCTGGGGTGTAGAGGGGGTCAGAATTCTGGGGGGATATCTGGGATGTAGAGGGGTCAGAGTGCTGGGGAATGAAACTGACACAGCCATCAACCACCCCTGGACAATCTGATGCCCCTGCCACATTGCTGTTTGAAGCGGCGTACACACGACCAAGGTTCTCGCTGGAAACCAGCGAGAACCTCGCTGGAAGCTGCATTCCAGCGAGGACCTCGGCCGTGTGTACGCTTTTGGCTCGCCCCGCCCGTCGGGAATCCCGTCGAGCGAAAAGAGGGCAGGCTCTCTTTTTGCTCGACCGCCCGCCTGGATGAATGGCTGGTTGCCATTCCCGACGGGCGGGTCGCCGATTTCGACGGCCGGCAGAGAACCTCGACGGGCGGAACGATGTGTTCTGCCCGTCGAGGTTCTCTGCCGTGTGTACACGGCCTGACTCACAGTACTTACCCTCAGGGCTGTCTTAATGAGAGGGCACACCTGGGCACTGCCCAGGGGCCCCAGCTGCACTTTCCCCAAAGCAGCTGGTCCTTGAGCCCACACTGCCCTGAAATTGGGGGCCTCATGATGGCACTGAGAGTGATAGATACACAGGGGGGGCAGTCTGCCTCCTACCTACTTGATGTCTGTTTACCTGCACTGTCATCATTGTAGGGGGCCCCAGGGCATTACTTTGCCCAGGGGCCCAAGATGTCATTAACACGGCCCTGCTTACCCTGGCTGGAAATGTCTGAAGAGGCACAATCCCTGCCCCCTGCTTGTGATTGGAATAAATCATAAACCCCGCCTCTTGCGTTTAATCACTGCAGGGCAGTGTAGAGACAGCGTTGGAAGAAGGTAAAACGTGTCTGTCTAGGACAAGTACCATCGGTGAGTAAAGTGGCGACGCGGCGGCCTTTTTTGGGGTCGTGATTAGTGCTTCTGGGTGGAGCGCACACCCGCCGGCTGTGTTGTGATTTGTTACAGCACAAGCTGATTTTTGGGAAGGGGGGGTGTCCCTGAATGGCAGTTTGGAAATGTGGTCATCCTACCCTCCGCCCAACCATACTGTACACAGTGTATTCAACTCCAACGCTTTTGAACCCTTATAATGCTCCCAGACAGGAAGCTCCACTGAGGTCCAGTGCTGCCTCTCAGTGCCCATCAGTGCTGCCTCTCAGTGTCCACCAGTGCCGCCTTATCAGTGCCCATCAGTGCCCATCAGTACCGCCTGCCAGTACCACCTGCCAGTGCCCACTATGGCCACCAGTGCAATAAAGTGCCACCTATTAGTGCAATAAAGTGCCACCTATCAGTGCCCATCGCTGCCACCTACCCACCAGTAGTGCCAGTCAGTGCCTCATCAGTGCTGCCTATTAGTCTCACCTACCAGTGCTGATCAGTGCCCATCATTGCCACCCATCAGTGCCCATCACTGCCACCCATCAGTGCCCATCACTGCCATCTATCAGTGCCCATCACTGCCAGCTACCAGTGCCACCTATCAGTGCCAATTCTCAGTGCCCACCAGTGCCACCTATCAATGCCCTTCCGTGCCACCTCTCAGTGTCATTTCTCAGTGCCCATCACTGCCATCTATCAGTGCCCATCACTGCCATCTATCAGTGCCCATCATTGCCAGCTACCAGTGCCACCTATCAGTGCCAATTCTCAGTGCCCACCAGTGCCACCTATCAATGCCCTTCAGTGCCACCTTTCAGTGTCATTTCTCAGTGCCCACCAGTGCCGCCTATCAGTGCCCACCAGTGCAGCCCTCATCAGCGTACATCAACTAAGGGGAAAAATTACCCCATTTGCAAAATTTTATAACAAAATATAAAACGGTTTTGTATTTTTTTTTTATCTGTGTTTTAAGAACCGCAGAGGTGATCAAATACCACAAAAAATTATAAAGCTCTATTTGTGGGGAAAAAAATTATAAAAATGTCATTTGTGTACAATGTTGTATGACCGAGTAATTTTCATTCAAAGTGCGTCAGCGCTGAAAGCTGAAAATTGGCCTGGGCAGGAGGGGGGTTTAGGTGCCCGGTAAGTAAGCGGTTAAACAACCATGAAGTGGAAAGTCTGCCTGTCGGTGTCGGCGAGCGTCTGGGTGAAGCTGCAGCCAAATCCCTGGTAAGTCGTCCAGGAGACCCCCCAGAAATCTCGCAGCTCCTTCGGGGGATCATCGCTACAACTAAAAAACCATGACAATAACATAGAAGCCGATTGATTCCTCCGGCTCCAACGTGAAATAACTTCCTAAAGTAGGACACGCGGCGGCCTGACCCAGCGCCGGGCCCGGGAAGGGATCGCTGCGCGGAGTGAGCGGCGCCCTTTACTGAAAACTTAATCAGCACAGGATGAATATTTCAGGAGGACAAACAGGCCGGCAGGTAAGGGGGGATGATTAATTGATGAGAGGAGCTCAGGAGAGAGAAGACGCTCTCTGGGCTGAGGATTGGAAGTCGGGCGAACAGGTGCGTGCGCCGGGCGCCTTGTCACAGCAGGTGAGGATGGACATAACTCAGATCTCTGAGCAGGTCAGGGGGGGGGGGGGAGGCCGACCATCACCAGACCACCCCACCATCACATACAATAAACATGTACAGATGTGGGGTGGTGCGGTGGAGCGATGCCAGGGGCTGATTACACCAGACAGACCATTTTCTATGAAATGAGGGGCCGTGACATTGAATAGGGGTGAAGGGGCTGATGGTTTAAACGGGGGGGGGGGGCCTTTAAAGCTGAACCCCATCCAAATACTGAACACACAAATACATTCAGTATATCTGGACGGATTTACAGCTTTGTTCAGCCAGGCTTGCGATTCAGCACTCCTGCTAGACTGCAAAGCCAGGTCCTGGACATTCCTGCCAAGGACACTGCGGTAAAGCAACACAGCCTGGTCCGGGGACACACCCTCAGCCTGTGATTGGCTATGCTGATGAGGTCTTCTCTTCCAGGCAGCATAGAGTGGTCCTGGACCTCCTAACAGGAGACACTGCGGTAAACCAACACAGCAATATTCCTCCCACTGACACAAATGATGGGACACTATTCCTCCCACTGATACCAATGATGGGACACTATTCCTCCCACTGACACCAATGATGGGACACTATTCCTCCCACTGATACCAATGCTGGGACACTATCCCTCCCACTGATACCAATGATGGGACACTATCCCTCCCACTGACACCAATGATGGGACACTATTCCTCCCACTGACACCAATGATGGGACACTATTCCTCCCACTGACACCAATGATGGGACACTATTCCTCCCACTGACACCAATGATGGGACACTATTCCTTCCACTGACACCAATGATGGGACACTATTCCTCCCACTGACACCAATGATGGGACACTATTCCTCCCACTGACACCAATGATGGGACACTATTCCTCCCACTGACACCAATGATGGGACACTATTCCTTCCACTGACACCAATGATGGGACACTATTCCTCCCACTGACACCAATGATGGGACACTATTCCTCCCACTGACACCAATGATGGGACACTATTCCTCCCACTGACACCAATGATGGGACACTATTCTTCCCACTGATACCAATGATGGGACACTATTCCTCCCACTGACACCAATGATTTATTTTCTTATTTTTGGAAATGGAAAAAATTATACGAATTCTAAAACTTTTTGAATTCAAGTCGATTTGAATACGAATAAACAAATCCTTTCTATTCTATTATTGAATCTTATAATTTCTATCCTATTTTGTTTCACTCTATTGTATTTAATTTTTTTATTTTCTGTTATATTTCTTTTCTATTCTATTATACTTTATTTTTTTCTATTCTTTTACCTTATTTTCTATTTTAGTTTATTCTTTTTGCAAATTGGAAAAATGATATGAATTCGAAAACTTTTTTAAATCGATTTAGAAAAATGTGAATATGAATAAACAAAACGGATTCCAAAGAACAAATTAAACAGATTTAACAAAACAAATTTAAGGAAACAAAATTTATGTAAATACCGAAACAAAACAATTTTTTTTCCGTTCTGCACATGTCTAATGGAAACAATGAGATGGCATGTCGTATCCTTGAAATTTTTCGACGTTAGAAAATCTGAAGAAAATCTTTTTCTCGGTCGCTGTTCAGCTAGTAAACGTACGTCGAGTTAACGTTAGGTCAGCCGATCGACCAGCTTTCAGAATTGGCAGCAACGCCCATCCTGGCAGTGGTTTTGGAATGCGTTGGTCTTGGCTCGCCATCGACGCTCCACCGTTGCATTGTAGTATGCAAGAGTACTTGCATACTCTTGCCTTGCCATGAGTGTTCAACCCGTGGCCCTCATGCTGTAAAAGGGCCGCCAGGTTGATCAATGCAATGGTGGAGCAACGATGGCAAGCCAAGGCCAACGCCTTCCAAAACCACCGCCAGGGTGAACGTTGCTGCCAATTCTGAAAGCTGGTCGATCGGTGGACCTAACTTTAATTCGGCGTACGTTTAATAGCTGAACAGCGACCGAGGGAAAGATTTTTTTTAGATTTTCGAACGTTGAAAAAAAAGCAAAATAACGGGACCAGGCGGTGCAAAGCGGCTCCGGAATTTGTGGAATATTGGCCCCCTCATTTGCCCCTCATTGGCCCCTTTATTGGCCCCCTCATTGGTCTCCTCATTGGCCCCCTCATTGGCCCCTCATTGGCCTCTTATTGGCCCCTTCATTGGACCCTAATTGGCCCCCTTATTGGCCCCCTCATTGGTCGCTCATTGGCCCCTTTATTGGCCCCCTCTTTGGACCTCATTGGATGCCCTCATTGGCCCCTCTTTGGCCCTTCATTGGCCCCCTCATTGGCCTCTCAATGGCCCCTCATTGGGCGCCCTTTATTGGCCCCACATTGGTCCTTCATTGGCCCCCTTATTGGTCCCTCATTGTACCCCTCATTGGCCCCTTTATGGCCCCCCTCATTGGCACCTTTATTGGCCCCTCATTGGCCTCCTCATTGGCCCCTCACTGGCCCCCTCATTGGTCCCATCATTGGTTCCTCATACCTTGTCTTGTGTTATTCCCAACAACATGCCACGCATAGAACACGGTGCAGAGACTTCTGTCACAGAATTCCATCATGCATTCCTGTGGAATATTGTCCCCCTTATTTGCCCCCTTATTTGCCCCCTTATTGGCCCCTCATTGGCCCCCTCATTGGCCCCTTTATTGGCTCCCTTATTGGCCCCTCATTAGACGCCCTCATTGGTCCCGCATTGGCCCCTCCATTGACCCCCTCATTGGCCTCTCATTGGCCCCTAATTGGACACCCTCATTGGCCCCTTCATTGGCCCCACATTGGCCCCTTATTGAGCCCTCATTGGTCCTTTATTGGCCCCCCTCATTGGCCCCTTCATTGACCCGCTCATTGGCCTATCATTGCCCCCTAATTGGACACCCCTTATTGGCCCCTTCATTGGCCCCTTTATTGGCCCCTTTATTGGCCCCCCTCATTGGCCCCCTCACTGGATCCCCTCATTGGCCCCTCTTTCGCCCCCTCATTGGACGCCCTCTGCTTTCTCATACTTCGTCTTGGGTTATTCCCAACAACCTGCTACGCTTAGAACACGGCGCAGAGATAACGGTCACAGAATTCCATCACGCACCCTCATTACCAGTCGGCGCTTCTCATCTCCGTGCTCCCGGCTTTTTTTTCCCTGGTACATTTAAGCGCCCATGATTGATGGGTCCCTCACCTGCCCGACGCGATAAAATCTTACACGCCGCCTCCCTCAGAAGACGCTTACTGACGGCAGGAAAATTAATTGCCTTTCTTCTTCAATTCAGATGAGATTCACGAACGACCACAAAACGAGGCACGCGGGCGCAGGGCTTAACGGGGGAGAGCGAGAGGGAGAAAGAGTGCGGCGAGGGAGGGGTGCGGTGATTAGGTACGCCTCTCCATTTACAATCGCGGAGACAACCAATTACTCCATTTCAATTCAATTAGAGGCAGGGGGAAAAAAAAAGGCAGCTGTGGTCGCCCCGGCTTCGCAGATCTGAAGGCGTTGGAGTGGCACGGAATCCAGATTAATAGAGACGGAATGCAAACAAGGGATGAGTGAAGGGGGAGGATGGATCGCGGAGATGAACGCAGATTTACCTGCCTCTTGTGTTCTCTGTTACATGAAGTGACGTTCTTGCGGCACGGGGGGGGGGGGCCGAGGGGAGGAAAACTGACACGCTGTAATGCCGGCGCTTTAAAAACAAGAATGCCAAAATTCCCATTACATGTTACACAATGTATTACAAAACATTCCCTAGAACTAGGCTAGAAAGTGGAAAATGTTATCAAATATTTACCGTAATTTTCCTTTCGTGGCACCAATCCATGGAAGCATACTACCACACGTGTGATCATGGATTGGCGCCAGGAAAGGAAAATTATGGTAAGTGTTTGATAAAAAATTTCAGTTTTCCTGGTGCCAACCCATGGCAGCATTCTACCACATGTATACTTCCATGGATTGGCGCCAGGAACAGAAGATTACGGTAAGTATTTGATACAATTTTCAGTTTTTCTGGTGCCAACCTATGGTAGCATTCTACCACATGTATACTGCCAAGGATTGGCGCCAGGAACAGAAAATTACGGTAAGTATTTGATACAATTTTCAGTTTTTCTGGTGCCAACCTATGGTAGCATTCTACCACATGTATACTGCCAAGGATTGGCGCCAGGAACAGAAAATTACGGTAAGTATTTGATACAATTTTCAGTTTTTCTGGTGCCAACCCATGGCAGCATTCTACCACATGTATACTTCAATGGATTGGCATAAGGAACAGAAAATTATGGTAAGTATTTGATACAAATTGCAGTTTTTCTGGTGCCAACCTATGGTAGCATTCTACCACATATACTGCCAAGGATTGGTGCCAAGAATAGAAAATGACGGTAAGTATTTGATACAATTTTCCAGACACCAAACCATGGCAGCATTCTACCACATGTGTACTGCTATGGATTGGCGCCAGGGAAGGAAAATTATTGTAAGTATTTTCAGAATAGAAAATTACGGTAAGGAGTTGATACAATTTTTAGTTGTTTTTACAATTTAAAAAAATGTCAGCTTTCCTGGTGCCAACCTATGGTAGCATTCTACCACATGTATACTGTCATGGATTGGCGCCAAGAATGGAAAATTTCAGTAAGAAGTTGACACAATTGCCATTTTTCCTGGCGCCAACCCAAGACGGCATACTACCACATATATACTGCCATAGATTGGTGCTAGGAATAGAAAATTGCGGTAAGAAGTTGATACAATATTTAGTTTTCCTGGTGCCAACCTATGGTAGCATACTATCGCATGTATACTGCCATGGATTGGCACCAGAAATAGAAAATTACAGTAAGTATTTGATAACATTTTCCATTTTCCTGGCATCAGTCCGTGGCAGCATACTATCACATGTTTGCTGACATGGATTGGCACCAGGAATAGAAAATTACGGTAAGTATTTGATGCAATTTCCAGTTTTCCTGGTGCCAGCCCTTTGCAGCATTCTACCACATGTATACTGCCATGGATTGGTGCCAGGAAAGAAAACATTTCAGTAAGAAGTTGATACAATTGCCATTTTTTCTAGCACCAACCCATGACAGCATACTACCACATATATACTGCCATAGATTGGCGCCAGAAATAGAAAATTGCGGTAAGAAGTTGATACAATTTTTAGTTTTCATGGTGCCAACCTATGGAAGCATACTATCGCATGTATACTGCCATGGATTGGCACCAGAAATAGAAAATTACGGTAAGTATTTGATAACATTTTCCGTTTTCCTGGCGTCAGTCCATGGCAATATACTATCACAAGTTTGCTGACATGGATTGGTGCCAGAAAATTAAAATTATGGTAAGTATTCAATGCAATTTTCAGTTTTCTTGGTGCCAACCCATGGCAGCATACTACCACATGTGTGCTGCCATGGATTGGTGCCTGGAAAGAAAAATTACTGTAAGTAGTTGATGCAATTTTCAGTTTTCCTGGCGCAAACCTATGGCAGCATTTTACCGCATGTATACTACCATGGATTGGTGCCAGGAGTAGAAAATGACGGTAAGTATTTGATACAATTTTTGATACAATTTTCCTGGTGCCAACCTATGGCAACATACTACCATGTGTCTGCTGGCCATTGGTTGGTGCCAAGAATAAAAAATTACGTTAAGTATTTGATACCATTTTTTTTTTTTTAGATTAATAGAGACGGAATGCAAACGAGGGATGAGTGAAGGGGGAGGATGGATCGCGGAGATGAACGCAGATTTACCTGCCTCTTGTGTTCTCTGTTACATGAACTGACGTTCTTGCGGCACGGGGGGGGGGGGGCGTACTGACACGCTGTTATTCTGGCGCTTAAAAACAAGAAAGCCCAAATTCACGTCTTCAGCATCAGTCTTGTAGCACCATTGGCAGACATAGACAGAGCGTTGTCACCCCATAACAGGAAGTGCCTGAACAAGAACCCCCATGGCAGGATCACCGGAAATTATTTTAGCGAAAGCTGAAGATTTTAAAAGACTGAAAATGACTTTTTAAAGTGATGTCAGCCTGTGAAAGCTTCTATGAGCTTCGAGCGCCGCCAGGTTTTTTTTGCCTTCCTCTGGACCAAGTCAGGAGAGAGGAGTTTAGCCAATTCCTCTCCCCACTGCCCCAAAATCCACCCCCCCCCCTGGTGTATTGGTGATCATGGCATGTAGGCAATATTCTGCCGAAACCATTTGGAGTTTGAGGCAATGCGCCGCAATACTGCCAGCCATCACCAAAAAGGCCCTAAGAACTGAGCGACTATTGAGAATCGATCATAGATCGACGGTCAGACATTTCAGCCATTTACCCCAGCTCAAGCACATATCATGTGCTCTGATCAATACTAGATCGGCAGTAAAACACCAACTAGAAATCCGCGACTTCATTCAACAAAATGACCTAGACTGTCTCTTCATTACAGAGAGCTGGCTCACAGCCGACTGTAACACCATTCTAGGAGAACTGGTGCCAGAAAATTACCGTATCATAACGGAAAACAGAATAGGGCAAAGAGGAGGCGGCCTGGCGGTGATCCACAAGACTCATCTTACGATCACCAAACCAGTCCGCCAAAACCCTCTTCCATTCATGGAAACCCTTACTCTGCAACTGCAAGCAAGTTCAAAGGAGACCGTCCACATTCTGCTCTGCTATAGGCCGCCCGGCCCAAAATCGCAGTTGCTATCATCTTGGACGGATTTCTTCTCCACTTATACCCTCAACAGCAAACAACTTTTGCTGCTCGGGGATTTCAATCTCTGGGCCAACTCCTCACAAGACCCCATTGCCGACGCCTGTATTGACCACCTGGAAGGATTAGGATTACAGCAACTAGTATGTGGATCCACACATGCTTCAGGTCACACACTTGATCTTATTTTCAGACAAGCTCTGGAAATAAAAATTTGGGAAAAATGAAAAATTGCCATGGACAGACCACCATGCAATTATATTCAGTATTTCCACCATCCCCCCTGCAACAAAAACATCAAATCCAGTGACAACACACTGGACTAGATGTCAGAAGAAGCTCCACTCGGAACTCTTCAAAATGACTTTAAGGAAAAAAATAGAAACAACTCAGCCGCAGCAAACGGCCGTTGAAACATTGGAAGCCATAAACTCGGCCATGCTACAGTCAGCCGACTTGGTAGCGCCGAAACGAATAACCCGCATTCGGAAAAACAACCGCAGCTGGTTTAACAACCAGCTGTCGTTACTGAAGCAAGAACGCAGAAGGGCTGAATCTGCCTGGAAAAGATGTTCCTCAGAGCTAAACTTATCCATCTACAAGGCGACCACAAGAAAATACCACAAAAGAATTTTCCAAGCCAAGAAAAATTATTTTTCGGAGGCTATCAACGGTGCCCTTAACCGCCCCCGCGAACTCTTCAAGATGGTTACCCAGACCATGAAACCAGGATGCATTGAAGCCCCCAGTACGGACACACAAGAATTTTGCAATGAACTATCGGATTGCTTCGTTAATAAAATCGAGGCAATCCGTGAAAGCATTCAGCAAAACTATTCTCCCCTCAGCCCCCCCTGTAGCCTCTCACATAGCACCCATAGTAATTCTCCGATATCAGGTAAGTTCACCCTGGAACCCATCTCCATCGAGTCTACTAAGAATGTCATTTGTACTCTGCGCAATGCCAAATGACATTATCCCCACAAAACTGCTGAAGGAATGCGCCGACATCCTGGCTCCTCCCATCACGCAGCTTATCAACCAGTCTTTCTTGGAGGGCATAGTGCCCTCACAGTTGAAAGAGGGTATAATCCAACCCATCATGAAGAAACCCTCCCTGGACCCCAAGGACCCACTCCACCGCCGTCCCATAACAAGCCTCAACGTATTCTCTAAGATAATGGAGAAAGTAGTGGTACAACAGCTGCAAAAGCATCTAGATACCTACAAGCTACTTGACCCATTGCAATCAGGCTTCCGTCCCGGACATGGGACGGAAACAGCATTGCTGAAAGTATGGGACGATGTTCTCAAGGCCGCAGACGAAGGAGAATCTTGTCTCCTGGTTCTGTTGGACCTAAGTGCAGCTTTCGACACTGTAGACCACAATCTGTTACTGACTCGGCTTACTGAAGTAGCCAGAGTCGCAGAAGGCGATTTATCTTGGTTCTCCTCTTTTTTGGAGAGCCGATCGCAAACAGTGAAGTTAGGACCTTTTACGTCTGAAAAACGCACAGTAACATGCGGAGTCCCTCAAGGATCGCCTCTGTCACCAGTGCTATTTAACATCTACCTTCGTCCTCTCTTTGAGATTATTAGCAGCCAAAAACTGCTTTATCACTATTATGCAGATGACACGCAACTGTATTTCCGCATCTGCAACAGACAGGATCACCACCTCAATCTAGAGACATGCCTCTCTTTGATAGAGGACTGGATGACAAAGAGTTATCTTAAACTCAATGGAGCGAAAACAGAACTTCTTCTGTTTCACGCCAAGCGTAGGAATCAACTTTCAACAGCGTGGAGTCCCCCGCCTATTTTGGGCAAGCTCATCACCCCTAGCGCCAAAGTCAAAAGCCTAGGGGTCATTTTTGACTCCTTTATGACAATGGACGCACAAATAGGGTCAGTAGTCAGCGGATCTCACCATCTGCTGCGCCTACTACGCAGACTCACTCCGTTCATCCCTAAAGAAGATCTAGCGGTCGTGGTGGGAGCAATTGTAAACTCCAGGCTGGATTATGAAAATGCCCTTTACCTCGGACTCCCCAAGTACCAAATCGCTCGTCTGCAAGTCGTTCAGAATACGGCCGCCAGACTTGTGACTGGGAAAAAACCCTGGGAATCCATCTCACCTTCACTGAGATCCCTTCATTGGCTGCCAGTTAAAGACAGAATTGCTTTTAAAGCTCTCTGTCTTACGCATAGATGTGTCCATGGGAATGCCCCCCTTTACTTATGCGAATTAATAAAAGCGCATAATCCAAATCGCGTTTTGCGATCCACGAATCAGAACCTGCTCCAGGTTCCGAAAGCCAACTTCAAGTCCAAAGGAGAAAGAAGATTTGCGATCCAAGGTCCCAGACTATGGAACGCTTTACCAACCAGCATTCGGTTGGAGGAGAACCACCTAGCATTCAGGAAAAAGGTCAAGACTTTTCTCTTTTGATATCAAAGGAGACAGGAACAACAAGCGCCCAGAGGCGATTCAGTTCGCATGTGCCGCGCTATATAAGTTTTTTATTCATTCATTCATTCATTCATGAGATTATAGTGATTGGGTTTGTCGACTTTAACCACTTCAGCCCAAAGACCGGGCCCCTTTTTGCGAATTCGGCACTGCGTCGCTTTAACTGACAAATGCGCGGTCGTGCGAGGCGGCACCCAAACAAAATTTACGTCCTTTTTTTCTCCACAAATAGAGCTTTCTTTCGGTGGTATTTGCGTTTTTTATTTTTTTGCGACAATTTTGAAAAAAAAGCAATATTTTTTTACTTTTTGCTGTAATAAATATCCCCAAAAAATATTGAAAACAAATATTTTTTCCTCAGTTTAGGCCGATACGTATTCTTCTACCTATTTTTGGTAAAAAAAAAAAAAAAAAAAAAAAAAAAATCGCAATAAGCGTTTATTGATTGGTTTGTGCAGAAGTTATAGGGGTAGATTCAGGTACACGTAAATTTGCGCAGCGTAATCGAAATACTCTACGCTACCGTATTTTACCAGGCTCTACATCGAATTCTGGTAGATTTTTGCCCGTACGATAAGGCGGCGTAGTCTGTTTCTCGCCGCGTAATCGAAATACGCGATTAGGGGGCGTGAAGCATTTAAATTAGGCATGTCCCCGCAGCGATCGAACTGCGCATGCTCCGTTCAGAAATTTCCCGCCGTGCATTGCGCAAAATCACGTCGTTACGTCATGCGTTGTTTGAGTAGCGTCGTTTATGGACATTCCTATTCCCTCACGACTTACGTAAAAAAAAAAAAAAGACGTCGGAAAACGTAGAAATTTGACGCGGGAACGACGGCCATACTTAACATGGGCTGTCTAATATTAGAGCAGCAAAAAGCTGGTATAGTGTTACTCAAAAAAAAATGACTAAAGATGCCGTAAGAGATTGCGATTGAAAATCGTAATTTCTGGGATCGCCGGCAAAAGCTCATTAGCATACCCCGACGCGGAAAACGACGGGAAGTCCACCCAGCGGCCGCAATTTTATTGCAGCGTAGATCCGAAGGCGTACGAACACGTAATCCAGTCGAATTGAAGCCCGCAGCCGTCTTTTCATGGTTTGAGGTTTCAGACTAGCTAAAAAACGCGCGTAATTCGAAAGTACTCCAGTCTAACGCGAGATAGACAGGAGTTACGGGTCTCTGAATCTGGCCCATAGCGTCTACAAATAGGGGATCATTTTATGGCATTTTTATTAATATTTTTTTTTTACTACTAATGACGGCGATCTGCGATTTTTATCATGACTGCGACATTATGGCGGAACACATCAGACACTTTTGACACCATTTTGGGACCATTGTCATTTATACAGCGATCAGTGCTATAAAAATGCACTGATTACTGTGAAAATGACACTGGCAGTGAAGAGGTTAACCACTAGGGGCCGAGGAAGGGGTTAAGTGTGTCCTAGGGAGTGATTCTAACTGTTAGCGGGCGGACACATCGGACACCTTTGACATTATTTTGGGACCATTGTCATTTATACAGCGATAAGTGCTAAAAAATGCGCTGATTACTGTGAAAATGACACAGACAGGGAAGGGGTTAACCACTAGGGGTCAAGGAAGGGGTTAAGTGTGTCCTAGGGAGTGATTCTAACTGTTAGGGGGCGTGGCTACGAGTGACACGTCACTGATCACTGTTCCCGGTAAGAGGGAGCAGACGATCAGTGACATGTCACTAGGAAGAACGGGGGAGTTGTTGTGTTTACAGCTCTGTGACCCAATCGCGGGACACCGGCGGACATCGAGAGGTAGGGGTTTTGGGTGGGGAGAGTTACTAAGTGGAGGTGCACTTATGTTTCTTTCCAACAAAACTAGCGGGATCTGGGAAAGGCAGGGTGGGGAGAATCACTAAGTGGAGATGCGCTTAGGGTTAAAGTTCATAGGTCAAAGGTCAAGGCTTCAGGTTAGGGTTAGGCTTAGGGTTCGGCTTTAGGTTAGGGTTAGGGTTAGGGTTCGGCTTCAGGTTAGGGTTAGGCTTAGGGTTCGGCTTAGGGTTCGGCTTCAGGTTAGGGTTAGGCTTAGGGTTAGGGTTCGGCTTCAGGTTAGGGTTAGGCTTAGGGTTAGGGTTCGGCTTCAGGTTATGGTTAGGCTTAGGGTTCGGCTTAGGGTTCGGCTTCAGGTTAGGGTTAGGGTTAGGCTTAGGGTTAGGGTTAGGTTTAGGGTTAGGCTTAGGATTCGGCTTCAGGTTAGGGTTAGGGTTAGGCTTAGGGTTCGGCTTCAGGTTAGGGTTAGGGTTAGGCTTAGGGTTCGGCTTCAGGTTAGGGTTAGGCTTAGGGTCAGGCCGCGTACACACGATCCAATCTATCTGCTAGAAACGGTCTGACAGACCGTCTCAGCAGACAGATTCGATCGTGTGTACGGGCGAGCAGACATATTTTTCCAGCAGACAGATTGTAAAGCCTGCTTTAAAATCTGTCTGCAGGGAATCCGTCCGTCCGACATGTCTGCTGGTTAGTACACTAACCAGCAGACATATCTGCCCGCACATGCGTCGAAGGGATTCGACGCATGCGCGGAAGTGTTTTACTTCCTGGTGCGGTGACGTGGCGGCGTCAACGTCATCGTCACGTCACCGCGCTGTCTGCCGGTGGGGATCGTGTGTACAGCGATCAAACCAAAACAGCCCAGCAGACAGATCTGTTCAAATCGGTCTGTCAGACCGATTTGAACAGATTCATTTGCTCGTGTGTACGGGGCCTTAGGGTTAGGTTTAGGGTTCGGCTTTGGGTTAGGGTTAGGGTTCGGCTCAGGGTTTCCCATTGAAGAATATGGCTAGGACTCTGGAATTGGAACAGGGACCTCCCCCAGAGGTCAAAGGTCAGAAGGTGGGTTCCCAGAGGTTAAAGGTCACAGGGCGTGGCTGACCCACCCCCACCAAAGTCTACCGCCTACCCCAACTAAGTCGGGGAACGAACGAGTCGGAGAAAAAACAAGTCGGGGTAAGCGTCACGGTCCCACGGTCACAGAGCTCGCGACAGGGTCGGCAGCGCACGCTCGACCACATGGCGGCAAGTTAAAGGAGACGTGTATATACGCCTGTTTGCCCAGCCGTGCCATTCTGTCGACGTACAAGTTTGTGCGGTGGTCGGCAAGCCGTTAAGGACCCCCTGTTCAGTGGTCGGGCCCTGGTTGCAGTGCTGCATTCTGGGACATGGACGTGAATTGGGCGGATGATGAAGGAACGATATAGTGGAAGTAAATGACTCCAGGTAAGTTAACGGCGGATGAAATATCGCCCTTCTACGCTAATGCAGATAGTGCGATTCATCTCCCTTCCTGCCGCTAATGAGCTGTTTTATTTTCATTTAAATGGAAAGCAGACTCCCCTCTTCTAACTTGCTGAGCGATCGGAAAAGATTTATCCTTTCCCCCCGCACTCATTTTTTTGGTAATGCCCTATAATTATCAAATAATTAATACAAATGGCCCCGGCAATGTATTTCTTTTTTAAAAGACTTTAAACGGCCAGAAGAAGGTTAATTTAGCGCCGTTCATTTGCGAGGATTATCTGCAACTCTTAGATTTCAGGGGCGAAGGAAAGAAAAAAACAATAAACGCCGGGCCGGATATATTTCTAGCTTTTATTGCGTGATAAATCTTTATTTATCCGGCAGGTCGAGCCGCCGTTTCGTCAGAGACCGCTCAGGAAAGGTGATCGGTAGGAAGCTCCGCCAGATTAAAGCAGATCTAGAATTGACACTTATTTTCTTTTTGTTATTTTTGGATACAATAATTACATAGTTACATAGTCAGGTTGTAAAAGGTCACAAATCCATCAAGTTCAAAACAATAGTGATTTTTTTTTTTTAGATAAATAAATATATAAAAAAACACAAAAATATATAAATAAAAATAGATGAATAAATTATATATATATATATACACACACACACACACACACACACACACACACACACACACACACACATATATATATATATATATATATATATATATATATATATATATATATATATATAAATAAAAGTAGATAAATAAATATATAAGTAAAATAATTACATAAATAAAAATATATAAATAGACACATAATATATAATATATATATATAAAAAAAAAGATAAATATATAAATAAACAAATTAGATAAATATATAAATAAAAAAATTAGATAAATATATAAATAAACAAATTAGATAAATATATAAATAAAAAAAAATAGATAAATATATAAATAAACAAATTAGATAAATATATAAATAAATAAAAATAGATAAATAAATATATAAGTATAAATTACATATATAACATATTACATATTACATATTACATATAATATATATATATATATATATATATATACACACACATACATACATACATACATACATACATACACAAAAAAATACATAAATAAAAATAATAAATAAAAATATATATAAATATAAAAAAACATGAATAAATATATAAATAAAAATATATGAATAAATATATATAAACAAATTACATAAATATATGAATAAAAATATATAAATAAATATAAAAAATAGATAAATAAATAAAAATAGATAAATAAAAATATAAATAATATATATATATATATATATATATATATATATATATATATATATATATATATATATTAATATATTAATATATATATATATATATATATATATATATATATATATATAAAAATAGATAAATAAATATATAAATACAAAAAACAGATATATAAATATTTTTTATATAAATAAATAGACAAATAAATAAATAGAATAAACAAATAGAAAACCTCCCTATACACAATCCTATACTCATAGGCAATCCAAAAGGCAGGCAACCCCCCCCCCCCCTCCTAGAAAGCACAGTCCAATTTGTCATGGATAAAATAAATTCCCTCCTGATCCCGCAGGAAGCAATTGGATAATTCCTGAATCAACAATTTCTGATGTTATTAAATAAATGATCGGTTTTCCCATGATCAGAGGACATAGCTTATTATCCACTTCAACACCGGACAATTTTACCCCCTTCCTGGCCAGGCCAATTTTCAGCTTTCAGCGCTGTCACACTTTGAATGACAATTGCGCGGTCATACAACACTCTACACATATGACATTTTTAGCATTTATTTCACAAAAATAGAGCTTTCTTTTGTTGGTATTTAACAAGTTATGGACCCCCCCTTAATGCGCCGCTATATCCATACAAAATTGGCGTCCTTTTTTCCCCACAAATAGAGTTTTCTTTTGGGCCTCGTACACACGATCAAATCTGTCCGCTGGAAACAGTCCGCTGGACCGTTTCAGCAGACAGATTCGATCGTGTGTACGGCCGAGCAGACAGATTTGTCCTCCCGTCAGATTTCAAAGCATGCTTTGAAATCTATCGGGTGGGAATCTGTCCGCCCGACATGTCTGCTGGTTAGTACACTTACCAGCAGACATGTCGTCCCGCCCCTGCCGCCGCACACCCGCCGAATGGATTCGGCGCATGCGCGGAAGTGTTTTACTTCCTGGTGCGGTGACGTGGCGGCGTCAACGTCACCGCCACGTCACCGACACGTCAGCATGCTCTCTGCTGGCGGGGATTTTGGTTTGCTCGTGTGTACACGCGAGCAAACCAAAATCCCAGCAGACAGATTTGTTCAAATCTGTCGGACGGACAGATTTGAACAAATCTGTCCGCTCGTGTGTATGGGGCCTTGGAGGTATTTGATCACCTCTGCGTTTTTTTTATTTTTTGTGCTATAAATAAAAAAGATTCACAATTTTGAAAAGAAACAATACTTTTCAATTTTTGCTATAATAAATATCCCAAAAAACAAAAAAAAAAAAAACGAATTTCTTCATCAGTTTAGGCCGATACGTATTCTTCTACATAGTTCTACATTCAATTTTCCCCAAATCAATCGGCTTCCCCATGATCAGAGGACGTAGCTTATTACCAGGGCCGGGGGGGGGGGGGAAAGGAATGGAGCCTATTACTGGGGGGGTGAGGACGGAGCCCATTACTGGGAGAGGGGACGGAGCCCATTACTGGGAGGGGGGACGGAGCCCATTACTGGGGGGGGGGAGGACGGAGCCCATTACTGGGAGGGGGGACGGAGCCCATTACTGGGGGGGGGGAGGACGGAGCCCATTACTGGGGGGGGGGGGAACGGAGCCCATTACTGGGGAGGGGGAAGACGGAGCCCATTACTGGGCAGGGGAGGATGGAGCCCATTACAGGGGGGGGGGGGGGTGAGGACGGAGCCCATTACTGGGGGGGGAGGATGGAGCCCATTACTGGGGGGGGACGGAGCCCATTACTGGGGGAGGGACGGAGCCCATTACTGGGGGGGGGACGGAGCCCATTACTGGGGGGGGACGGAGCCCATTACTGGGGGAGATGGAGCCCATTACTGGGGGGAGGATGGAGCCCAATACTGGGGGGGGGAGACGGAGCCCAATACTGGGGAGGGGGAAGACGGAGCTCATTACTGGGCAGGGGAGGATGGAGCCCATTACAGGGGGGGGGGGTGAGGACGGAGCCCATTACTGGGGGGGGTG
Organism: Rana kukunoris; assembly: GCA_029574335.1. Lineage (NCBI taxonomy): Eukaryota > Metazoa > Chordata > Amphibia > Anura > Ranidae > Rana > Rana kukunoris. The sequence goes on from CM056053.1 coordinate 26,624,583, forward strand.
AGGACGGAGCCCATTACTGGGGGGGCGGAGCCCATTACTGGGGGGGAGGATGGAGCCCATTACGGGGGGGGTGAGGACGGAGCCCATTACTGGGGGGAGGACGGAGCCCATTACTGGGGGGGAGACGGAGCCCATTACTGGGGAGGGGGAAGACGGAGCCTAATTAGTGGGCGGGGGAGGATGGAGCCTATTACAGGGGGGGGGGGTGAGGATGGAGCCCATTACTGGGGGGGGACGGAGCCCATTACTGGGGGGAGGACGGAGCCCATTACTGGGGGGGAGACGGAGCCCATTACTGGGGAGGGGGAAGACGGAGCCCATTACTGGGCGGGGGAGGATGGAGCCCATTACTGGGGAGGGTGAGGACAGAGCCCATTACTGGGGGGGGGGGATGGAGCCCATTACTGGGGGGGGTGAGGACGGAGCCCATTAATGGGGGGGGGCGTGGCGGAGCCCATTACTGGGGGGGGAGGATGGAGCCCATTACTGGGGGGGTGAGGACGGAGCCCATTACTGGGGGGGAGGATGGAGCCTATTACTGGGGGGATGAAGCCTATTACAGGGGGGGATGGAGCCTATTACTGGGGGGGGGGGGGTGAAGCCTATTACTGGGGGGGTGAAGCCTATTACTGGGGGGGGTGAAGCCTATTACTGGGGGGGGGTGGAGCCTATTACTGGGGGGGATGAAGCCTATTACTGGGGGGGGTGAAGCCTATTACTGGGGGGGAGGACGGAGCCCATTACTGGGCGGGGGGCGGAGCCCATTACTGGTGGGAAAGCCTATTACTGGAGGGAGGACAGAGCCCATTACTGGGGGGGAAGAGGAATGGAGCCCATTACTGGGGGGGAGGACAGAGCCCATTGCTGGGGGGGAGGACGGAACCCATTACTGGGGGGGGGCGGAGCCTATTACTGGGGGGGGGGATGGAGCCCATTACTGGGGGGGTGAGAACGGAGCCCATTACTAGGGGGGGGGGAGATGGAGCCTATTACTGGGGGGGATGAAGCCTATTACTGGGAAGGTGGAGCCTATTACTGGGGGGGGATGTAGCCTATTACTGGGGGGGTGAAGCCTATTACTGGGGGGGTGAAGCCTATTACTGGGGGGGGTGGAGCCTATTACTGGGGGGTGAAGCCTATTACTTGGGGGGGGGGTGAAGTCTATTACTGGGGGGGGTGAAGTCTATTACTGGGGGGGTGGAGCCTATTACTGGGGGGGATGAAGGCTATTACTGGGGGGATGAAGCCTATTACTGGGGGGGGGGGGTGAAGCCTATTACTGGGGGGAGAGGACGGAGCCCATTACTGGGGGGGGGGAGCCCATTACTGGGGGGGGGGGGAGGACGGAGCCCATTACTGGGGGGACAATACACATCCAATATCTTTCATCCCTTTATTTAGCAACAGCATCTGCTCGGAACGTCTCCCGAAAGACGAGAGAAGCTGCCACATTTACCGCGGCAATCTCTATAATACGCGGAGAACTTTTACTGCGGAGAGCGATTTTCTCCTGTTAGATTTCCCCCTCTCGTCCTGCCCCCTCCCCCCCCAATCTCTGATTCGCTCTTTCATGTCTTTGCACAAACATCACTTTTCAGTCCTCGTTTCTTTCCAATCCGGTTGATCTTTTTTTTTTTTGGAATTTCAGCAAATTTCTGACTCATGGCCCAAGGCTGCGAGAGGGAAACTTCTCCTTCTTTTCCCTGACCGTTTCTTATTTTTCATCAAACAACAGAGAGCAGAGGCGGTCCCGGGCCGCGCGTCTCCGGCGCGGCCGCCCTGTCATCTCGCATTTTTTGCAGCCCAAGGGCTTCCTGACGTGACTCTGTCTCTTTGAAACGTCGCAGATTTAAAGGGATGTCACATTGTGTACTAACAAGCGTGGCAGGGACGCGGTAAACAGACCTCTTAATTGTGGAGCCGCTCGTCTTTAAGACGTGTTGGAGGGGGGGAGGGGGGGTTGGGTTCCAAGCCGCGCTGTGATACCTAAGCCGTGGGGGTCTCCCATTTATGGTTTTCTTTTGACATCTTCAAGCTTAATTTCTTAATGTGGATGAGAAGGAGTTCAGAGAAAAACGTCCGCGGTTTAACCCCCATTATGCCGGCACTACAGGCTTCAATCTTAACCACTTAAGCCCCGGACCAATATGCAGCTAAAGGACCAGGCCCCTTTTTGCAATTCGGCACTGCGCCGCTTTAACTGACAATTGCGCGGTCGTGCGACGTGGCTCCCAGACAAAATTGGCGTCCTTTTTTCCCCACAAATAGAGCTTTCTTTTGGTGGTATTTGATCACCTCTGCGGTTTTTATTTTTTGCGCTATAAACAAAAATAGAGCGACAATATAGAAAAAAAATGCAATATTTTTTACTTTTTGCTATAATAAATATCCCCCAAAAATATATAAAAAAAATGTTTTCCCTCAGTTTAGACCGATACGTATTCTTCTACCTATTTTTGGTAAAAAAAAAAAATCGCAATCAGTGTTTAACGATTGGTTTGCGCAAAATGTATAGCGTTTACAAAATTAGGGATAGTTTTATGGCATTTTTATTAATCATTTTTTTTATTACTACTAATTTTGATGATCAGCGATTTTTTTTCGTGACTGCGACATTATGGCGGACACTTTTGACACATTTTTGGAACCATTGTCATTGTCACAGCAAAACATGCTATAAAAATGCATTGTTTACTGTGAAAATGCCAATTACAGTTTAGGAGTTAACCACTAGGGGGTGCTGTAGGGGTTAAGTGTGACCTCCACCGATGATCTCCACCGATGACCTCCACCGATGATCTTCACCGATGATCTCCAAGCGATGGTCTCCAAGCGATGGTCTCCAAGCGATGATCTCCACCGATGACCTCCACCGATGATCTACAGCAATGATCTCCAAACGATGATCTCCACCGATGACCTCCACCGATGATCTCCACCGATGACCTCCACCGATGATCTACAGCAATGATCTCCAAGTGATGATCTCCACCGATGACCTCCACCGATGATCTACAGCAATGATCTCCAAGTGATGATCTCCACCGATGACCTTCACCGATGATCTACAGCAATGATCTCCAAGCGATGATCTCCACCGATGACCTCCACCCATGACCTCCACTGATGACCTCCACCGATGATCTCCACCGATGACCTTCACCGATGATCTCCAAGCCATGATTTCCACCGATATTTCCACCGATGATCTCCAGCGAGGATACAATGCACGCGATCCTGCCTCCACCCACCCAAGCCTCTGCCTTCACCCAATGAATGACGCGCCGCCAGCCTGACAGCTCTTATATAGCAGAGTGCGGGGACAGAGATCCAAGGGGAATCGCCAGGGTTACTCAGAGATGTGTACGGGTGACCCCGCCCCCCTCTGATGCAACGGGAAACATGCACTACTTTACAGGCATACTATACACCCCCCCCCCGGTACGAAATTTAAAGGAATATTTCACTTTTATTGTTTCACTTTAAGCATTATTAAATAACTGCTCCCGAAAAAAAAAAATTTGCATTGATACATGTCCCCTGGGGCAGGACCCGGGTCCCCAAACACTTGTTAGGACAATAACTTGCATATTAGCCTTTAAAATGAGTACTTTAGATTTCTTCCGTAGACTTTTACTTTTTGAATTTGCCGCGAACACCCCAAATTGTCCGTTGTTCGCCAAACGGGCGAAAAGGCAATGTTCGGGTTGAACTAATTTCCCGTGCTTAGAACTGTCCCTGCACAAAATGACATTTCTAATGGAAAAAAATTAAATTCAAAACTACTCGCGGCTATAATGAATTGTCGGGTCCTGGCAATACAGATAAAAGTCATGGAAAAAAAACAGATTTGCCCCCCCCCCCCCGTCCATTACCAGGCCCTTGGGTTTGGTATGAATATTAAGGGGAACCCTGAACAAAAAAATAATGCGTGGGGATCCCACCAAATTCCATACCAGACCCTTCAGGTCTCTACACCAAAATTAAAAAAAAGTGGTGTGGGGTTCTACGGGCGGGGGGCTTATCGGAATCTGGAAGCCCCCAAGATCCCGGCCCCCCCATGTGAATTGGTAATGGGGTACAATGGGGTACCCCTCTCATTTCGCAAAGAAAAAGTGTCAAAATGTTTAAAACGACAGGAGACGGCTTGGGACAAGTACTTTATTAAAAAAAAAAAAGTAAAATAAAAATAAAAAAAAGATTCCAGCGATGGTCTCCAAGCGATGGTCTCCAAGCGATGGTCTCCAAGCGATGATCTCCAAGCGATGATCTCCAAGCGATGGTCTCCAAGCGATGGTCTCCAAGCGATGGTCTCAAAGCGATGGTCTCAAAGCGATGGTCTCAAAGCGATGGTCTCAAAGCGATGGTCTCCAAGCGATGGTCTCCAAGCGATGGTCTCCAAGCGATGGTCTCCACCAATGACCTTCACCGATGACCTTCACCGATGATCTACAGCAATGGTCTCCAAGCGATGGTCTCCAAGCGATGATCTCCAAGCGATGGTCTCCAAGCGATGGTCTCCAAGCGATGGTCTCCAAGCGATGGTCTCCACCGATGGTCTCCAAGCGATGGTCTCCAAGCGATGGTCTCCAAGCGATGATCTCCAAGCGATGGTCTCCAAGCGATGGTCTCCAAGCGATGGTCTCCAAGCGATGGTCTCCAAGCGATGGTCTCCAAGCGATGGTCTCCAAGCGATGACCTTCACCGATGACCTTCACCGATGATCTACAGCGATGGTCTCCAAGCGATGGTCTCCAAGCGATTATCTCCAAGCGATGGTCTCCAAGCGATGGTCTCCAAGCGATGGTCTCCAACTGATGGTCTCCAACCGATGGTCTCCAAGCGATGGTCTCCAAGCGATGGTCTCCAAGCGATGGTCTCCAAGCGATGGTCTCCAAGCGATGGTCTCCAACCGATGGTCTCCAAGCGATGGTCTCCAAGCGATGGTCTCCACCAATGACTTTCACCGATGATCTACAGCAATGGTCTCCAGCAATGGTCTCCAAGCGATGGTCTCCAAGCGATGGTCTCCAAGCGATGGTCTCCAAGCGATGGTCTCCACCGATGGTCTCCAAGCGATGGTCTCCAAGCGATGGTCTCCAAGCGATGATCTCCAAGCGATGATCTCCAAGCGATGGTCTCCAAGCGATGGTCTCCAAGCGATGGTCTCCAAGCGATGGTCTCCAAGCGATTGTCTCCAAGCGATGGTCTCCAAGCGATGGTCTCCAAGCGATGGTCTCCAAGCGATGGTCTCCAAGCGATGGTCTCCAAGCGATGGTCTCCACCAATGACCTTCACCGATGACCTTCACCGATGATCTACAGCGATGGTCTCCAAGCGATGGTCTCCAAGCGATGGTCTCCAATTGATTATCTCCAAGCGAAGGTCTCCAAGCGATGGTCTCCAAGCGATGGTCTCCAAGCGATGGTCTCCAACCGATGGTCTCCAACCGATGGTCTCCAAGCGATGATCTCCACCGATGACCTCCACCGATGACCTCCACCGATGATCTCTACCGATGACCTCCACCGATGACCTCCACCGATGACCTCCACCGATGACCTCCACCGATGATCTCCACCGATGACCTCCACTGATGATCTCCACCGATGATCTCCACCGATGACCTCCACTGATGATCTCCACCGATGATACGATGCACACGATGCTTCCTCCACCCTGACGAGGCACCAGATGAATGATGCGCCGCCATCCTGACAGCTCTTATATGAGGGGGCCGGACATGCAAGGGGAATCGTCGGGGTTACCCAGTGATGTGTACAGGTGACCCCGCCCCCCTCTGATGCAACTGGAAACTTGCGCTACTTTACAGGCATACTATACACACACCCCAGGTACAAAATTTAAAGTAATTTTAGCACTTTTATTGTTTCATGTTAAGCATTATTAAAATCACTGCTCCCAAAAAAAATTCAGTTTTTAAAACTTTTTTTTTGCATTGATACATGTCCCCTGGGGCAGGACCCAGGTCCCCACACAGTCCCCTGGGGCAGGACCCGGGTCCCCAAACACTCCCCTGGGGCAGGACCCAGGTCCCCAAACACTCCCCTGGGGCAGGACCCGGGTCCCCAAACACTTTTTAGGACAATAACTTGTATATTAGCCTTTAAAATTAGCACTTTAGATTTCTCCCATAGACTTTTGAAGGGTGTTCCGCGGCCTTTCGAATTTGCCACAAACACAGCAAATTGTTCGCTGTTCGGCGAGCAGGCGAACAGCCAATGTTCGAGCCATACTCATGTTCGACCCGAACATAAAGCTCATCCCTACTCGCAATGCACAAAAGACGCACCTTTTGGTTTGAACGACCCCTTGGGCCTCTCGTAAATTGGGCACTCAGGATTCACAGTTACCTGTAGTATTGGTTGGCTTTACACTATATTACCAAAAGTATTGGGACACCTGCCTTTACACACACATGAACTTTAATGGCATCCCAGTCTTAGTCCGTAGGGTTCAATATTGAGTTGGCCCCGCCCTTTGCAGCTATAACAGCTTCACCTCTTCTGGGAAGGCCGTCCACAAGGTTTAGGAGGGTGTCTATGGGAATGTTTGACTATTCTTCCAGAAGAGCATTTGTGAGGTCAGGCACTGATGTTGGATGAGAAGGCCTGGCTCACAGTCTCCGCTCTAATTCATCCCAAAGGTGTTCTATCGGGTTGAGGTCAGGACTCTGTGCAGGCCAGTCAAGTTCCTCCACCCCAAACTCGCTCATCCATGTCTTTATGGACCTCGTCTGCCTATACTATTACATAGGGGGCTTGTTAGCTCCTTTGCGATAGCAATAAAGTAAAAAATGTTTTTTATAAAAATAATACAAATAATTGTAATTAATGTAATACAGGGGTGTGTTAATAGTCAGATCACCAGGTGAAAACAAGGCTAAAAAAAAGAAAATGAATGCAGCCAACACATCTAATGATTGGTAATATATTCCTCTTGGGTTAAATATCTCTTTCCCTTCCCCCCGATGCGCCTTGTATAGGAATGACGCTTTGGTATTAGTTTTACTTTCCGGAACTATTAATAGCACGGCGCACATCCCGCTCGGTATCGGCAATTACCGGGTAGAACGATCGCCGCAGACGCAATCTTAATCTGTTATTATAATCCCCTCTTCTTCTCTCCTAATAGCCGATCGGCGGAGGATCGTTCGCCGTGGCTGAGGGACTCTGTTGGTATAATTGTGTCTTCAGGCGGGCGATGAAAGATGTCATTGTGCCGTCTCGCCGCTCGCCGCCGCTTCCATTCCCAGGTAGGTGATGTTTAGCGAGACATTGATGCCGGAGCCGCGCCGTGTGCCGAGCTGGGGGGACATTCAGGCGGAATAAAGCCGAACGGATTGAAAAGAGATTTGAAAAGAGACGTGTCAGGGCGGAAAGAGAGAGAGAGAAAGTGCCGCCGCGGACTTGTCAGAGGAGCTCCGGGGGCTGCAAGTGTGACCTCCGTGTCTTTATATGACTGTATGAGTCCCGTCACAGATCACCGGAGATCCACCATCGTCAGCGACTGTGCCTAGGCTCAGATGATGTCATCAGTCTGCTGCGGGCAGGAGGAAGCATTTCCGCAGTCTCCTCTCCCCCCAGTGATCAGACTACAACATTGTAACTTCCCCTCCCCCAGTGATCAGACTGTACATTGTAACTCCCCTCCCCCCAGTGATAAGACTGTACATTGTAACTCCCCCCTCCCCCCGGTGATCAGACTGCAACATTGTAACTCCCCCTCCCCCCAGTGATCAGACTGCAATATTGTAAATCCCACTCCCCCCCAGTGATCAGACTGCAACATTGTAACTCCCCCTCCCCCCAGTGATCAGACTGCAATATTGGTGATCAGACTGCAACATTGTAACTTCCCCTCCCCCCAGTGATCAGACTGCAACATTGTAACTCCCCCTCCCCCAGTGATCAGACTGCAACATTGTAACTCCCCCTCCCCCCAGTGATCAGACTGCAATATTGTAAATCCCACTCCCCCCAGTGATCAGACTGCAACATTGTAACCTCCCTCCCCAGTGATCAGACTGCAACATTGTAACTTCCCCTCCCCCCAGTGATCAGACTGCAACATTGTAACTCCCCCTCCCCCCAGTGATCAGACTGCAACATTGTAACTTCCCCTCCCCCCAGTGATCAGACTGCAACATTGTAACTCCCCCTCCCCCCAGTGATCAGACTGCAACATTGTAACTTCCCTCTCCCCCCAGTGATCAGACTGCAACATTGTAAACTCCCCCTCCCCCCAGTGATCAGACTGCAACATTGTAACTTCCCCTCCCCCCAGTGATCAGACTGCAACATTGTAACTTCCCCTCCCCCCAGTGATCAGACTGCAACATTGTAACTCCCCCTCCCCCCAGTGATCAGACTGCAACATTGTAACTTCCCCTCCCCCCAGTGATCAGACTGCAACATTGTAACTTCCCCTCCCCCCAGTGATCAGACTGCAACATTGTAACTTCCCCTCCCCCCAGTGATCAGACTGCAACATTGTAACTTCCCCCTCCCCCCAGTGATCAGACTGCAACATTGTAACTTCCCCTCCCCAGTGATCAAATTGTAACATTGTAACTTCCCCTCCCCCCAGTAATCAACTGCAACATTGTAACTTCCCCTCCCCCAGTGATCAAATTGTAACATTGTAACTTCCCCTCCCCCCAGGGATCATATTGTAACATTGTAACTTCCCCTCCCCCCAGTGATGAGAGTACAAGTAAAAAACATTTTTTTTTTGCTAGAAAATGTGTTTAAAAAAAAAATACAATGTTTCGAGATTCTAACACCCTAGAGAATAAAATGGCGGTCACTGCAATACTTTCTGTCACACCGTATTCACACCAGCGGTCTTACAAGCGCACTTTTTTGGGGGGAAATAGTCACTTTTTTTAATTAAAAAATAAGACAACAGTAAAGTTAGGAGCTGAAAGCCAACAGAGGGAGAGGGGAAGAAGCGGTCTTTCAGCTGCTGAAGAAAGAGCCCTACAGGGGGATTGGTTCCTGTAACTGTCCCCCTGCTGTGCCAATCACCCTGCTGGCCTGGGCCCTGTAAATGAGGAATGGTAGTCAGTGGCGGCTGGTGCTCAAAATTTTTTGGGGGGGCGCAAACAAATGAAAAAAAAAAAAAAAAACAATTGTAGCCTCATTGTGCCCATCAAACGCAGCTACTGTGCCCATCAAATGCAGCCACTGTGCCATCAATTGTCGCCACTGTGCCATGCCAATCATATGCAGCCACTGTGCCATCATTTATCACCACTGTGCCCAGCCATCAAACACAGCCACTGTGCCATCAATTGTTGCCACTGTACCATGCCATCATATGCAGCCACTGTGCCATCATTTATAGCCACTGTGCCCATCAATTGTCACCACTGTGCCCATCAATTGTCACCACTGTGCCATGCCATCAAACGCAGCCACTGTGCTATCAATTGTCACCACTGTGCCATGCCAAACGCAGCCACTGTGCCCTCAAACGCAGCCACTGTGCCAATCAATTGTCGCCACCGTGCCCATTAATTGTCACCACTGTGCCATCAATTGTCACCACTGTGCCATGCTATCAAATGCAGCCACTGTGCCATCAGTTGTTGCCACTGTACCATGCCATCATATGCAGCCACTGTGCCATCATTTATCGCCACCGTGCCCATTAATTGTCATCACTGTGCCATGCTATCAAACGCAGCCACTGTGCCAATCAATTGCAACCACTGTGCCCATCAAATGCAGCCACTGTGCCATCAATTGTCGCCACGGTGCCATCAATTGTCGCCACTGTGCCATGCCAATCATATGCAGCCACTGTGCCATCATTTATCACCACTGTGCCCAGCCATCAAACGCAGCCACTGTGCCATCAATTGTTGCCACTGTACCATGCCATCATATGCAGCCACTGTGCCATCATTTATAGCCACTGTGCCCATCAATTGTCACCACTGTGCCTATCAATTGTCACCACTGTGCCTTGCCAAACGCAGCCACTGTGCCATCAAACGCAGCCACTGTGCCCATCAATTGTCGCCACCGTGCCCATTAATTGTCACCACTGTGCCATCAATTGTCACCACTGTGCCATCAATTGTCACCACTGTGCCATGCTATCAAACGCAGCCACTGTGCCATCAATTGTTGCCACTGTATCATGCCATCATATGCAGCCACTGTGTCATCATTTATCGCCACTGTGCCCATCAATTGTCACTACTGTGCCATGCCATCAAACACAGCCACTGTGCCATCAATTGTCACCACTGTGCCAATCAATTGTCACCACTGTGCCCATTAATTGTCACCACTGTGCCATCAATTGTCACCGCTGGCTCTGATAGGCACTTCCACAGCCAACCAGCTGCCATTATTCAGATGGTCGGCGCTCGCCAAGGCGGCAGCGGCAAAACATAGATTCATGCAATGCATGGATCTATGTATTGTATCAGTGGCGGTGCGGGAGCGAGAGGGGGCGGCCATCTGAATAGTGGGCGGCAGCGGCAAAACATAGATTCATGCAATGCATGGATCTATGTATTGTATCAGTGGCGGTGCGGGAGCGAGAGGGGGCGGCCATCTGAATAGTGGGCGGCAGCGGCAAAACATAGATTCATGCAATGCATGGATCTATGTATTGTATCAGTGGCGGTGCGGGAGCGAGAGGGGGCGGCGCTCCGGCGCCCTCTATGGACGCACCGCCACTGCTGGTAGTAACCCCTTATCTACAGCCCTGTGTGCAAAGGCAGGCGTCCCAATACTTTTGGTAACACAGTGTGTATCTCTGGATGTCTCTCATCTCCAAAACTTGTCCAGCTGGAAAAAAAAAGACACAAAAAGTATAAATGAAGTTAAAAAGTATCAAACCCGTGTAGTGCGCTCCCTGCAGGCTACAAGGGGTCCCCATGTCATACAATGTTATTCTTGGGTTTGATACATTTTAACTTCATTTATACTTTTTGTGTCTTTTTTTTTAAGTTCTGGAGATCAGAGACATCCAGAGGTATTTATGAATGGCGTCAGTCTCTGTTTTATGTGGAGGGGGAGGGGAAGCAGGTCCCCCGTTCTGGGGGGTATTCCAGGCCGTTCGGGGGATTTGATGGCTTTTTTTTTCCTCGGCGATAGCTCGGAGCCCCTCGGGGCGGATGGGATTGTCTCATTGAAGCACATGAAAAGCTTGGTGCGGTGGCGCGCTCAGACTGACGATCGGCGCGGATTACGGAACCTTCGCTCAGCGGCGCGGTATGACCGGCTCGTACTTTGAAAGCACATTGCCCCGGGAGACAGGCTGCGCCGGAATCCTTTTGTGCCGTTTTAAGAAAGACGCCGAGCTTCGTCTTGTTAGGTCGAGGAAGAGCCGCCATCCGGAGAAGTTCAGAAAAAAAGACGCCGCCGCCGTTCCCTGATGGGAATAAAAGTGTTGTGACGCCGCGTACAAAAAAAAAAGTGACTCCGGCACCCCAAAAAATCCTTCTCATCGTCAGAACGCCGCCGCTCCTCTCCGAGTTCACTGATCGGTGGATATTTTCTATAAAAGACGTTCGCCCCGCTCTGCGCTAAACAAATAATTGTTTCCGTTTGCCGTGACAGGCGCCCCCCCCATTCTGAGACACACAAGAAATAGCAGGTAGACTCAAACTCAGTTTACTGCAGCAGATCAATTGGTTGCCAGAGGTTACAGACTATACCTTATGGCTCATTGGCTGGTTGCTAGAGGTTACAGACTATACCTTACGGCTCATTGGCCGGTTGCCAGAGGTTACTGCACATGATTAGCGCTCACTGATTGGTTGCTAGAGGTTACAGCACATCATTACTGCTTACTGATCGGTTGCTAGAGGTTACAGACTATACCTTACGGCTCATTGGCTGGTTGCCAGAGGTTACTGCACATGATTAGCGCTCACTGATTGGTTGCTAGAGGTTACAGCATATCATTACTGCTTACTGATCAGTTGCTAGAGGTTACATCAGATCACTACTGTTCACTGGTCGGTTGCTACAGGTTTTTGCACATCATTACCACTCACTGAGCAGCGGAGCAATCCCAAATAATTGAGCATGTAAAACGGCACATTAATACACATACTACAGGAGAGGGTCAGAGACTGCGGACATGCTACAGGAGACAATCAGAGACTGCGGACATGCTACAGGAGACAATCAGAGACTGCGGACATGCTACAGGAGACAATCAGACACTGTGGACATGCTCAGTGCTTTAAGTGGGCCAAAAGAGGTGCCGGTACTCTATTAGGCGCCGGTGCCCCCCAACCCCACCCGGGGCAGAACTTTTTTTTCGCCCCCCCAATCACAGGGCGCCATGCCATCAAACGCAGCCACTGTACCATCAATTGTCACCACTGTGCCATGCCAAACGCAACCCCTGTGCCATGCCATCAAATGCAGCCACTGTGCCAACAATTGTCACCACTGTGCCATGCCAACGAACGCAACCACTGTACCATGCCATCAATTGTCACCACTGTGCCACCAATTGTCACCACTGTGCCACCAATTGTCACTGTCCAGACATCTATCCACCTTGGAGCTTTATATTATAACCTGCTGGGACTTGTAGTTCTCCATCTTCTCCTGGGGCTCAGGTGCATGCAATCCACACCCATCCACCTCAGAGCCTTATTGTATGTATAACCTGCTGGGACTTGTAGTTCTCCAATCTCCATGAGCCCCAGAAGAAGATGGAGAACTACAAGTCCCAGCAGTCTTACTAAAATGACAGGCTCTGAGGTGGATAGGTGGGGATCAGGCAGTGCACCCCTTTAGATTTACACCGACCCCCCTTCCCCTTCTCTCTCTCCCCTGTGGTACAGGAGAGTGTTTTGCTTACCTTGCTGGAGATGGAGAAACTTGCCGCCGCGCTGTAAACACATGTCCCAACTTCCAGGCCAATCAGCGCAGCACAGAGGTACAGCGCCTCCCACTCCACCGCCCACCAATCTCCTGCGCCGTTATCTGTTTTTTTTAGCCCTTCTGCCTAGTTGGCTGGTGTTTCCCGCCACTCCCACATCAAGGGAGACAGACAGTTCCACCAGCCAACCAGGCGGAAGGGCTGAAAAAAAAACTAATCGCGTGCCGCCGCCGGGTGTACCAAGATGGCCGATAGCTCCAGAGCTAGGCCAAAGCCGCGGCCTTTCCTAAGGCGGCGGCGGTGGCGGCGGCGGAGCTTTTTCGCGGAAGCCAGGATTTTGCCCCCCTGCAATTTTTCGCCCGGTGCAGGAACCCCCCCCCCCGCTACGCCAGTGCATTCCGGTACGGGAAACCCACGTACTGAGCGCACGGAGAGGTGCTGGTACTCTCCAGGGCCATTTTTGGAAGTGGCGGTACTGAGTACCACCGCGTTCAGGCCCACTTAAAGCACTGGACATGCTACAGGAGACAACCAGAGACTGAGGACATGCTACAGGAGAGGGTCAGAGACTGAGGACATGCTACAGGAGACAACCAGAGACTGCGGACATGCTACAGGAGAGGGTCAGAGACTGCAGACATGCTACAGGAGACAATCAGAGACTGCGGACATGCTACAGGAGACAATCAGAGACTGCGGACATGCTACAGGAGACAATCAGAGACTGCGGACATGCTACAGGAGACAACCAGAGACTGCGGACGTTCTACAGGAGACAACCAGAGACTGCGGACATGCTACAGTAGACAACCAGAGACTGCGGACATGCTACAGTAGACAACCAGAGACTGCGGACATGCTACAGTAGACAACCAGAGACTGCGGACATTCTACAGTAGACAACCAGAGACTGCGGACATGCTACAGTAGACAACCAGAGACTGCGGACATGCTACAGTAGACAACCAGAGACTGCGGACATGCTACAGTAGACAACCAGAGACTGCGGACATGCTACAGGAGACAACCAGAGACTGCGGACATGCTACAGGAGACAACCAGAGACTGCGGACATGCTACAGGAGACAACCAGAGACTGCGGACATGCTACAGGAGACAACAGGAGAGGGTCAGACTGCGGACTACAGGAGCAGAGACTGCGGACATGCTACAGGAGACAATCAGAGACTGCGGACATGCTACAGGAGACAATCAGAGACTGCGGACATGCTACAGGAGACAGAGACTGCGGACATGCTACAGGAGACAATCAGAGACTGCGGACATGCTACAGGAGACAACCAGAGACTGCGGACATTCTACAGGAGACAACCAGAGACTGCGGACATGCTACAGTAGACAACCAGAGACTGCGGACATGCTACAGTAGACAACCAGAGACTGCGGACATGCTACAGTAGACAACCAGAGACTGCGGACATACAGGAGACAACCAGAGCTGCGGACAGTACAGGAGACAACCAGAGACTGCGGACATGCTACAGTAGACAACCAGAGACTGCGGACATGCTACAGGAGACAACCAGAGACTGCGGACATGCTACAGGAGACAACCAGAGACTGCGGACATGCTACAGGAGACAACCAGAGACTGCGGACATGCTACAGGAGACAACCAGAGACTGCGGACATGCTACAGGAGACAACCAGAGACTGCGGACATGCTACAGGAGACAACCAGAGACTGCGGACATGCTACAGGAGACAACCAGAGACTGCGGACATGCTACAGTAGACAACCAGAGACTGCGGACATGCTACAGTAGACAACCAGAGACTGCGGACATGCTACAGGAGACAACCAGAGACTGCGGACATGCTACAGGAGACAACCAGAGACTGCGGACATGCTACAGGAGACAACCAGAGACTGCAGACATGCTACAGGAGACAACCAGAGACAATGCTACAGGAGACAACCAGAGACTACAGGAGACAACCAGAGACTGCGGACATGCTACAGTAGACAACCAGAGACTGAGGACATGCTACAGGAGACAACCAGAGACTGAGGACATGCTACAGGAGACAACCAGAGACTGAGGACATGCTACAGGAGACAACCAGAGACTGTGGACATGCTACAGTAGACAACCAGAGACTGAGGACATGCTACAGGAGAAAACCAGAGACTGCAGACATGCTACAGGAGACAACCAGAGACTGCGGACATGCTACAGTAGACAACCAGAGACTGCGGACATGCTACAGGAGACAACCAGAGACTGCAGACATGCTACAGGAGACAACCAGAGACTGCAGACATGCTACAGGAGACAACCAGAGACTGAGGACATGCTACAGGAGACAACCAAAGACTGAGGACATACTACAGGAGACAACCAGAGACTGCGGACATGCTACAGTAGACAACCAGAGACTGCGGACATGCTACAGTAGACAACCAGAGACTGCGGACATGCTACAGGAGACAACCAGAGACTGCGGACATGCTACAGGAGACAACCAGAGACTGCGGACATGCTACAGGAGACAACCAGAGACTGCAGACATGCTACAGTAGACAACCAGAGACTGCGGACATGCTACAGAAGACAACCAGAGACTGCGGACATGCTACAGAAGACAACCAGAGACTGCGGACATGCTACAGGAGACAACCAGAGACTGCAGACATGCTACAGGAGACTATCAGATACTGCGGACATGCTACAGTAGACAACCAGAGACTGCGGACATGCTACAGAAGACAACCAGAGACTGCGGACATGCTACAGGAGACAACCAGAGACTGCGGACATGCTACAGGAGACTATCAGATACTGCAGACATGCTACAGGAGACAACCAGAGACTGCGGACATGCTACAGGAGACAATCAGAGACTGCGGACATGCTACAGGAGACAACCAGAGACTGCGGACATGCTACAGGAGACAACCAGAGACTGCGGACATGCTACAGGAGACAATCAGAGACTGCGGACATGCTACAGGAGACAACCAGAGACTGCGGACATGCTACAGGAGACAACCAGAGACTGCGGACATGCTACAGGAGACAACCAGAGACTGCGGACATGCTACAGGTAGACAACCAGAGACTGCGGACATGCTACAGTAGACAACCAGAGACTGCGGACATGCTACAGTAGACAACCAGAGACTGCGGACATGCTACAGGAGACAACCAGAGACTGCGGACATGCTACAGGAGACAACCAGAGACTGCGGACATGCTACAGGAGACAACCAGAGACTGCGGACATGCTACAGGAGACAACCAGAGACTGCGGACATGCTACAGGAGACAACCAGAGACTGCGGACATGCTACAGGAGACAACCAGAGACTGCGGACATGCTACAGGAGACAACCAGAGACTGCGACATGACATAGACAACCAGAGCTACAGCTACAGAGACAACCAGAGACTGCGGACATGCTACAGAAGACAACCAGAGACTGCGGACATGCTACAGGAGACAACCAGAGACTGCGGACATGATACTGCAGACAGTACAGGAGACAACCAGAGACTGCGGACATGAGACAACCAGAGCTACAGCTACAGAGACAACCAGAGACTACAGGAGACAACCAGAGCGGACATGCTACAGGAGACAACCAGACTGCGGACTACAGGAGACAACCAAAGCGGACATGCTACAGGAGACAACCAGAGACTGCGGACATGCTACAGGAGACAACCAGAGACTGCGGACATGCTAGACAACCAGAGACTGAGGACATGCTACAGGAGACAACCAGAGACTGCGGACATGCTACAGTAGACAACCAGAGACTGTGGACATGCTACAGTAGACAACCAGAGACTGAGGACATGCTACAGGAGAAAAC
Organism: Rana kukunoris; assembly: GCA_029574335.1. NCBI lineage: Eukaryota > Metazoa > Chordata > Amphibia > Anura > Ranidae > Rana > Rana kukunoris. The sequence continues at coordinate 26,641,309 of CM056053.1, forward strand.
CAGAGACTGCAGACATGCTACAGGAGACAACCAGAGACTGCGGACATGCTACAGGAGACAACCAGAGACTGCAGACATGCTACAGGAGACAACCAGAGACTGTGGACATGCTACAGGAGACAACCAGAGACTGCGGACATGCTACAGGAGACAACCAGAGACTGCGGACATGCTACAGTAGACAACCAGAGACTGAGGACATGCTACAGGAGACAACCAGAGACTGCGGACATGCTACAGTAGACAACCAAAGACTGAGGACATACTACAGGAGACAACCAGAGAGTGCGGACATGCTACAGTAGACAACCAGAGACTGCGGACATGCTACAGTAGACAACCAGAGACTGCGGACATGCTACAGGAGACAACCAGAGACTGCGGACATGCTACAGGAGACAACCAGAGACTGCGGACATGCTACAGGAGACAACCAGAGACTGCGGACATGCTACAGTAGACAACCAGAGACTGCGGACATGCTACAGTAGACAACCAGAGACTGAAGACATGCTACAGGAGACAACCAAAGACTGAGGACATACTACAGGAGACAACCAGAGACTGCGGACATGCTACAGTAGACAACCAGAGACTGCGGACATGCTACAGTAGACAACCAGAGACTGCGGACATGCTACAGTAGACAACCAGAGACTGTGGACATGCTACAGGAGACAACCAGAGACCGCTGACATGCTACAGTAGACAACCAGAGACTGCTGACATGCTACGGAGGAGGTAGGGAGGGGGGGTTGTTCACTGGATCCTGCTAGAAAACTCTACTGGTTTTCTTAGGCTGGGTCACACCTAACGTTTGGGGAACGTGCGTTTTTGCTTGCTTTATTTGTGCGCATTTTCCCGCTCCTCACATAGAGCAAGCCAATCATTTCACATAGTAGCTCATGTGGCTTTGTGTTGTTTTTTTTTTCCGGATGTTTTGATGTTTTTGTCGAACGTTTTGCTCACAAGAACGCGCATCGTCTTGCTGTGTTTGGGGCGCCATTAACAATGAATGGCATTGCATGTTGTTTGGCACGTTCCGTGAACGCACACTTTTGTGTTGCATTAATGGAACACTTAGGTGTGAATGCAAGGGCTTTAGGGCTTTAGGGCTTGTTCACACCAGCTGTTAAGGGGCGGTAAAACCCCCCAACTGCTTCCCCTTAGCAGCAGCCCAAGGTATACACAATGGCCACAGCAGGAATTTTATCCCGTCGCTTACAGAGGGCGTGGCGTCCACGGAGTACAACCCTAGATAAGTGATGCAATGCATGCAGTTGTGGTGCAGTAGGGCAGGGTTTCACCACTTCCTTATCGTCCTTACAGTGCCCATCAGTGTCGCCTATCAATACCTCCTCATCAATGCCACTTATCAGTACCCATCAGTGCCGCCTATCAATACCTCCTCATCAATGCCGCTTATCAGTACCTATCAGTGCCTCCTCATTAGTGCCACCTATAAGTGCCTCCTCATCATTGCCGATTATCAGTACCCATCAGTAGCCACCTATCAGTACCCATCAGTGCCGCCTATCAGTACCCATCAGTGGCGCCTATCAGTGCCTCCTCATCAGTGCCACCTATCAGTACCCATCAGTGCCACCTATCAGTGCCTCCTCATCAGTGCCGCCTATCAGTACCCATCAGTGCCACCTATCAGTGCCTCCTCATCAGTGCCACTTATTAGTACCTCCTCATCAGTGCAGCCTATGAGTGACTCCTCATCAGTGCCACTTATCAGTACCCATCAGTGTCACCTATCAGTGCCACCTATCAGTACCCATCAGTGGCCACCTATCAGTACCCATCAGTGCCAACTATCAGTGCCTCCTCATCAGTGCTGCCTATCAGTATCCATCAGTGTCACCTATCAGTACCCATTAGTGCTACCTATCAGTGCCTCCTATCAGTACCCATCAGTGCTGCCTATCAGTACCCATCAGTGCTGCCTATCAGTACCCATCAGTGCCACCTATCAGTACCCATCAGTGCCACCTATCAGTGCCTCCTCATCAGTGCCGCCTATCAGTACACATCAGTGCCACCTATCAGTACCCATCAGTGCCACCTATCAGTGCCGCCTATCAGTACCCATCAGTGCCACCTATCAGTACCCATCAGTCCCACCTATCAGTACCCATCAGTGCCGCCTATCAGTACCCATCAGTGCCACCTATCAGTGCCTCCTCATCAGTGCCGCCTATCAGTACCCATCAGTGCCACCTATCAGTACCCATCAGTGCCACCTATTAGTACCCATCAGTGCCACCTATCAGTGCCTCCTCATCAGTGCCGCCTATCAGTACCCATCAGTGCCGCCTATCAGTACCCATCAGTGCTGCCTATCAGTGCCTCCTCATTAGTGCCGCCTATCAGTACTCATCAGTGTTCTAATTGGCTTAAAAAAAGGGTGGGCTCAGGGGCGCAGACACCCACTTGTGTGACAATAGTGAATTAATATTCGCTATTGTCTTCCTAATTCTCCTCCCGGCCAATCAGGAAGCGGGTCCTGAGACCCCTCACTCGATTATCTAAAAGGAGAAGCGATCCTATTGGCCCGCCGAGGAGGAGGAAGAGGGTGGAGACACAGGGGAAGCCGCTGTGAAGTCCAGGAGAAGGAGACGCAGGGTGAAGCCCCCCACCCCCAACCTGAGAAATGCCATGCAGCCATAGTAGATAGGAAGAGGCTGCAAAGAGGATGCAGGAGATCAGCAACACTGAGATGGAATAAGGGCAAAACAAGGATTTTATGGGGAAACAATCGTTTATGATACACGGAGCACAATAAATGGCATCCGGGTCGGCCTTACATCTACTTTACAGGATCATTCACACATCTGTGTCGAGGTAAAGCGTGTCTTATAACATGTAATGGCATTCATTGTGCATGCCAACCCAACACACCAATAATGAATTACAATAACGTTTTATGTGCAATGTTAGGCATATTAGAGCGCATTGGCAGCCCAACTCTGTTAACTAGACTTCCTCAACCCAATCACGTGAACAACATAACGCAACTTAACAAGTGTGCAAACCGTGAGGGTGTCACCAAAACTGGACTTTAGAGAATGCCGATTACCGATCGAATCAATGATGGGGAGGCAGAGACAGGGATCATATGTGGAGATCAGGAACAGTCAGTGATTGAAGCTATCCAATCACTAGAGAGCGGTGACATCACTGAGAATGCAGCCTATCCAATCACTAGAGAGCGGTGACATCACTGAGAATGCAGACTATCCAATCACTAGAGAGCGGTGACATCACTGAGAATGCAGCCTATCCCTTCACTAGAGAGCGGTGACATCACTGAGAATGCAGACTATCCAATCACTAGAGAGCGGTGACATCACTGAGAATGCAGCCTATCCAATCACTGGAGAGCGGTGACATCACTGAGAATGCAGCCTATTCAATCACTAGAGAGCAGTGACATCACTGAGAATGCAGCCTATCCAATCACTAGAGAGCGGTGACATCACTGAGAATGCAGCCTATCCAATCACTAGAGAGCGGTGACATCACTGAGAATGCAGCCTATCCAATCACTGGAGACTGCTCTCGGCGCTCTGTCCTCTCAGTATTTTTCTCACCAGAATATTTTATTAGAAGGATTGTTGTGATTTTTTTCACTTCCCATCGGTGGGTTGTGGGCGTCACGCGGGATGCCGGTCTGTCTGCGCCGCTCATCGCACTCCCACAACTCGCTCTCACACCAGTCTGTCAGCCTGAGATCTCCGCATCCAATTTACAAACTCTCAACAGAAAACCTTCCCACACCCGACCCGAAGAATGGCGGCTGCTTACCACCCCCCACTTCCCACATCGGAGGGGGGGGGGAGGGTGCTGGCTACACCGTCCATTCTTACAGGACACAGCAGCAGATCCACCTTGTGTTCATTGTAGGAATTGTGTGATTGGATGAATGGTTTTGCCCTTAAAGACCTCCTTTACATTTGAGTGGGCGGTAAAAATAGACGGCTGAGCTGTGGTTTTATCATCGTGTGCCATCTTCTTGTGGAATCTCGGTGATCTTTGTGTATTTCTTCCAATAATCCAGTGTGAGACTTCCTGTAATAAAGACCACCCACTGCTGCTCTGCTCTCTCTTTGTGCAGGGGGACTGGTCTTGTTTCCGCCCCCTCCTATCGTTTTCTGCAGGCAGCCTGTAGTGGGTGGGGCCTGCTGAGTCCCCTCCCACAGATATGCTCTCTCCTTGTGCAGGGTGACTGGACTTGTCTCCACCCCTCCTGCAGTTTTTTGCAGACAGCCTGTAGTGTGCGGAGTCTGCTTGGTCCCTCCCAGATCTCTGCTCTTTCCTTCTACTTGTGCAGAGATTCTGGTCTGGTCTCCGCCTCCTCCTGTTTTTTATAGTGGGTGGAGCCTGATGGCCCCCTCCCACAGCTCGGCCTTCTCTCCTTGTGCAGGGGGACTGATCCACCCCCTCCTGTCATTTTTTTCAGGCAGCCTAGAGTGGCTGGAGTCTGTGCAGGGTGGCTGGTCTTGTTTCCGCCCCCTCCTATCGTTTTCTACAGGCAGCCTGTAATGGGTGGGGCCTGCTGAGTCCCCTCCCACAGCTCTGCTCTCTCCTTGTGAAGGGTGACTGGTCTTGTCTCTACCCCCTCCTCTCATTTTCTGCAGGCAGCCTGTAGTGGGTGGGGCCTGCTGAGTCCACTCCCACAGCTCTGCTCTCTCTTTGTGAAGGGTGACTGGTCTTGTCTCCACCCCTCCTGCAGTTTTCTGCAGGCAGCCTGCAGTGGGTGGAGTCTACTTGGTCCATCCCACAGCTTTGCTCTTTCCTTCTACTTGTGCAGAGATTCTGGTCTGATCTCCGCCTCCTCCTGTAGTTTTCTATAGTGGGTGGAGCCTGATGACCCCCTCCCACAGCTCGGCCTTCACTCCTTGTGCAGGGGGTCTGCTCCGCCCCCTCCTGTCATTTTTTTCAGGCAGCCTATAGTGGGTGGAGTCTGTGCAGGGTGACTGGTCTTGTCTCTGCCCCTCCTGTCATTTTCTGCAGGCAGCCTGTAATGGGTGGGGCCTGCTGAGTCCCCTCCCACAGCTCTGCTCTCTCCTTGGGAAGGGTGACTGGTATTGTCTCCACCCCTCCTGCAGTTTTCTGCAGGCAGTCTGCAGTGGGTGCAGTCTGCTTTATCCCTCCCACAGCTCTGCTTATTCCTTCTATGTGCAGAGATTCTGATCTTGCCTCCTCCTCCTGCAGTTTTCTATAGTGGGTGGAGCCTGATGGCCCCCTCCCACAGCTCGGCCTTCACTCCTTGTGCAAGGGGTCTGCTCCGCCCCCTCCTGTCATTTTTTTTCAGGCAGCTTGTAGTGGGTGGGGTCTGTGCAGGGTGGCTGGTCTTGTCTCCGCCCCCTCCTGTAATTTTCTGCAGGCAGCCTGTAGTGTGTGGGGTCTGTGCAGGATGACTGGCTTTGTCTCCACTCCCTCCTGTAATTTTCTGCAGGCAGCCTGTAGTAGATGGGGCCTGCTAAGTCCCCTCCCACAGCTCTGCTTTCTCCTTGTGCAGGCAGACCGGACTTGTCTCCACCCCTCCTGCAGTTTTCTGCAGGCAGCCTGCAGTGGGTGGAGTCTACTTGGTCCATCCCACAGCTCTGCTGTTTCCTTCTACTTGTGCAGAGATTCTGGTCTTGTCTCAGGCCCCTCCTATAGTTTTCTATAGTGGGTGGAGCCTGATGACCCCCTTCCACAGCTTGGTATTCTCTCCTTGTGCAGGGGGACTGCTCCGCCCCCTCCGGTCCTTTTTTGCAGGCAGCCTATAGTGGGTGGGGTCTGTGCAGGGTGACTGGTCTTGTCTCTGCCCCTCCTGTCATTTTCTGCAGGCAGCCTGTAATGGGTGGGACCTGCTGAGTCCCCTCCCACAGCTCTGCTCTCTCCTTGGGAAGGGTGACTGGTATTGTCTCCACCCCTCCTGCAGTTTTCTGCAGGCAGTCTGTAGTGGGTGGAGTCTGCTTGATCCCTCCCACAGCTCTGCTTATTCCTTCTATGTGCAGAGATTCTGATCTTGCCTCCTCCTCCTGTAGTTTTCTATAGTGGGTGGAGCCTGATGGCCCCCTCCCACAGCTCGGCCTTCACCCCTTGTGCAGGGGGACTGCTCTGCCCCCTCCGGTCCTTTTTTGCAGGCAGCCTGTAGTGGGTGGGGTCTGTGCAGGGTGACTGGTCTTGTCTCGGCCCCCCTCCTGTCATTTTCTGCAGGTAGCATGTAGTGGGTGGGGTCTGTGCAGGGTGACTGGTCTTGATTTCGCCCCCTCCTGTCGTTGTTTGCAGGCAGCCTGTAGTGGGTGGAGTCTGTGCAGGGTGACTGGTCTTGTCTCCGCCCCCTCCTCTCGTTGTTTGCAGGCAGTCTGTAGTGGGTGGAGTCTGTGCAGGGTGACTGGTCTTGTCTCCGCCCCCTCCTGTCGTTGTTTGCAGGCAGCCTGTAGTGGGTGGAGTCTGTGCAGGGTGGCTGGTCTTGTCTCTGCCCCTCATGTAATTTTCTGCAGGCAGCCTGCAGTGGGTGGAGTCTTTTTGGTCCCTCCCACAGCTCTGCTTTCTCCTTCTACTTGTGCAGGGATCTTAGTCTTGTCTCCACCCCCACCTGTTGTTTTCTACAGGCAGCTGTAGAGGATGGAGCCTGTTAGGCCCCTCTCCCTGGACAGGCTATGCATGGGTTGAGTTGCTGATCACCACCATTACTAGTATAAAAAAAATAAAATAAATGCAAATTCCAATATATATATATATATATATATATATATATATATATATATATATATATATATATATATATATATATATATACCATAGTTTGTAGACGCTATAACTTGCACACAAACCAATCAATATACCCTTTTTGGGACTTTTTGTACAATGATGGCAGCTGGTCGGCAATTGGGTAAAAAACAATAGTGAACAGGAGCTGTTCTATGAGGCCCAATACACACCCAAGCGTAAAGAGCGAACGCGCATCACGCCGAGGGTAGCTCATTCACTTAAATGGGTCGCCATAAGTGCAACAGATGCCCCAAAAGTTGCTCAAGAACCCTTTTAGGACACGGCGAGCCTGGCACTTCTTCAATGCGTGTTTGTAGCGCGTTTTGTTTTGCGGGACAAATGTACATCACAACGCACATCTGCTACTTGCGCTAATTATCGCAAAATTCGAATTTTTGTGTGTTTTGTCGCGCTTTTAGGAAATGTGCAGGTGTGAATGAAGTCTAAATGAAGACGATGTCTGTACACTCTTCTCATTGGAGGGAATTTCCTTTTTTTTCTCCTCTTCCAATGTTTCCATGTAATGATACAAAGTATTACAATCTGTTAAAAAACAAATACAATGAATGGTGAGGCGACCTAAATACATTGTACACAACAAGTACAAACAATCACACACGTTGTAAAAACATCGCACATCGCCCATGAATAATCCAGCGTGAGCGGGGAAGGCGAGGCGCCGCATTGTCAGAAAAAAGTAACCCTTTCACTGCCAAACATGTTTTTTTTTGTACACAGGTTAAAAAAATTAAATAAAAAATGTATTCAAAATTTAAGCAAAAAAATACATTAGTTAATTTTAGGACACAGGACCGGCCAGCAGGACCGGCCAGACCAATTGGGGCGCCGCGAGGCATGTACTGGCCATCGGGACTACCGGGAGTTTCCCTGTGAGCTGATGGCTCAGCGCGACGGTTTTAATGCAGAGTTCGGCGGGAACATGGCAGAAAACAGCAGCGGGGATTCGGAAAAGGTGGCCAGCGAGGAACCAGGGCCGGCCTTAGGTGTTCAGGCGCCCTGTGCAAGCTAATCCTGTGGCGCCCCCCCCAGACCGATACACAATGACCGCGAGTCACGCATGCCCAGTAGGAAACAGGCAGTGAAGCCGCAAGGCTCCACTGATGGTTTCCCTTAGTTAGAATGACGGGGCCTGCACCCGATCCAGTGGACAGATCGGCCTCAGGGGGCTGACTTTGCGGGCTCCCTGAACAGGAAAGTGTCCTTATTAAAAGTCAGCAGCTACAGTGTTTGTAGCTGCTGACTCTTTAAGAAAAAAAAATTGCGGGTGGAACACCACTTTAATCTGACACCACCGACGCACTGGTATTTTTTCCCTCCACTGACACAGATGCAGCAGCATTTTATTTTCCCACCAACACTGGTACAACAACATTTTATCCTTTCAGTGACACCACCAATGCTGGAACCTTTTTTTCTTCCGAAGACACTACATGTGCATGGCATTTTTCCCCTCCCTCCGCTGACACTTTTTGTACATGCAGAGATGCCACCATTTACACCCTCACACTGATGCTGACGTATTTCTTCCCTTGCCACTATTAGTGACATATTTTACTGCAGAAGAGTATGTGCACAGCTACTCAACTCTTCAGTTTTTTTCTACAGCATGCCACAACCATTGGCATTATTATAGTGAATGCCGTAAGCATTACAAACTGTACATTGTACTGTGACGCAAAACAACACTGCTATTAGTCCCACCACCTGGTCTGCCCAGTGGAGATTAGGGCATTGTTTGGCATCTTTGCCTGGTGCGATGGACAACCTTGTCCCAATACTGCATACTGCTTAATACTTGAAAATATAAGTGTGTCCCATCAGCAAAAGGCAGGGAGGGTATCCATAAGTATACTGTTTAAAGCATAATTAGAGTAACAATCACATTTTATATCACATATTCTGCACTGAACCTCTTAAACATATGTCTTATGTTACATGTATAATACATTATTGGTGATATCTTTTATCAATGGTGTAACTATATAATTGACTTTATACCTGCCCGAAGATCCAACGCCTCATCTCTGTCTAGGGGAACATTTATAGATGTGATGGAGGGGAGTTTTGTGGACATTTACAGAGGCACTTCCCACCTGGTCTGACTGTAGCCTGCCACAGAGAGAGATAGGAAGCAAGTGACAGAGAGAGGAGGGGGGTGACAGAGAGAAAGAGAGGAGGGGGGTGACAGAGAGAGGAGGGGGGTGACAGAGAGAGGAGGGGGGTGACAGAGAGAGGAGGGGGGCGACAGGGAGAGAGAGGGGGGCGACAGGGAGAGAGAGGGGGGCGACAGGGAGAGAGAGGGGGGCGACAGAGAGTGGAGAGGGGTGACAGAGAGTGGAGGGGGGTGACAGGCAGAGAGAGGGGGGCGACAGGCAGAGAGAGGGGGGCGACAGGCAGAGAGAGGGGGGCAACAGGGAGAGAGAGGGGGGCAACAGGGAGAGAGAGGGGGGCGACAGGGAGAGAGAGGGGGTGACAGAGAGTGGAGGGGGGTGACAGAGAGTGGAGGGGGGGTGACAGAGAGTGGAGGGGGGTGACAGAGAGTGGAGAGGGGTGACAGAGAGTGGAGAGGGGTGAGAGAGAGTGGAGAGGGGTGACAGAGAGAGGAATTAGGGGGCTGACAGAGGGAGGGGTGACAGAGAGAAGAGGGGTGCTACACCGGAAAGAGAGGAGAGGGGGACAGAGAGAGGAGAGGGGGACAGAGAGAGGAGAGGGGGACAGAGAGAGGAAACTCTGGAAACAAGTAGTAGTGTTGCTCACGAATATTCGCATTGCGAATATTCGCTACGAATATTGCATATTCGAGTATTCGCGAATATCTCGAATATCGCGGCGAATATTCGCTATTTCGAATATTCGCATTTTTCAAATTTCGCAATAGCGAAAATTCGCATTGGCGAAAATTCGCATTTTTTTTTTTTTTTATAAAATATCACGAATATTCGATATTAACGAATATTCGCGACCGCATATGTGAAATCTCGCTTTTTTTTTTTATAAAATATACCGAATATTCGTAAATATCGAATATTCGTGATATTTTATAAAAAAAATAAAAAATCGCGAAATTTCGCATTATCAATATTCGCGAAATATCGCGAAATCGAATATGGCGTATTCCGCTCATCACTAGAAACAAGCAGGCACGATTCTTCACAGTCCAGCACCGCCTCCACATGTGACCAGCAGCCTCCGCCGGGCCAATCGAAAACCAGCATGTTATGACCCGTTCGGCCAATCACAGGGCACCCGCTGGGTTCAGACCGCAACTCCACTGTATGACGCTGAACCTGTAGCAGACACAGGAATGCGCGGCGCCACTCCAGATCCAAATGTTTCAGCCGGGGCAAGAGATCCATTGCCACTGGCCAAATGATGCTGGAATGTGTGCCCAGATTTTTCGGTGGGTGGAAACTCGGGCACATGTATCAAAATACGGACTGCTGGGGACAAAACCGGACAGGTGGCAACCATACGCACGGCGCCCCCTGCTGCCCATGGCGCCCTGTGCGGGCGCACGGCTCGCACACCCCAAAGGCCGGCCCTGCGAGGAACCCACCCCGTCTCTCAGCCCCGCCTCTGTCTCTCAGCTCCCCCTGTCTCTCAGCTCCCCCTTCTGTCACTCACCCCCCTCTGTCTCTCAGCTTTGCCTCTGTCTCTCAGCCCCCCGCTCTGTCACTCAGCTCCCCCTGTGTCTCAGCCCCCCTCTGTCACTCACCCCCTGTCTCTCAGCCCTCCTCTGTCTCTCAAACCCACCTCTGTCTCTCAGCCCCACCTCTGTCTCTCAGCCCCACCTCTGTCTCTCAGCCCCACCTTATTCTCTCAGCCCCTCTCTGTCTCTCAGCCCCCTTCTGTCTCTCAGCCCCCTTCTGTCTCTCAGCCCCCTTCTGTCTCTAAGCCCCCTTCTGTCTCTAAGCCCCCTTCTGTCTCTAAGCCCCCTTCTGTCTCTAAGCCCCCCTCTGTCTCTAAGCCCCCCTCTGTCTCTAAGCCCCCCTCTGTCTCTAAGCCCCACTTTGTCTTTCAGCCCCTTGTCTCTCAGCCCCACCCCCTGTTTCACAGCCCCCTTTCTGTCTCTCAGCCCCCTTCTCTCTCTCTCTTACACTCGCCCTCTCTCTTTCACTCCCACCTCTCTCGCTCTCTCCCTCTCTCTCTCACCCTCTCATGATATACAATAATGAATGTGGGGACCATTTGGTGGACGTGATTTTTTTTTGGGGGGGGTTGCATTTTATTAAATTAAAGTGGGTTGGGTTAGATCAGTGGTTCTCAACCTGTCTAGTGCCGTGACCCCTTGATAAAATCTCCCAAGTTGTGGGGACCCCTAACGGTAAAGAAATAAATCCTATCGTGGGATGTTGGCACCCAAGACAAGACAAGTAATTTGCACCCCTAACCCACAGACATTTAGCACTCCCTGAGTCCCTTCCACTAAGTATTAAAACCCCTGAGGCCGCGTACACACGATCAGTGGAAACCGATGAAAACGCACTGAAGTTCAGTTTCATCGGTTCAAACCGACCGTGTGTACGGCCCATCAGTCTTTTGTCCTTCAGTCCAAAGTTCTAAAACTTGCTTTAAAATCAGACTGATGGACGCCTGACCATCGGTCAAAACCGATGGTTAGTACGCAAAAGCATTGGTTCAAAACACGCGCATGCTCAGAATCAAGTCGACACATGCTTGGAAGCATTGAACTTTGTTTTTTTTTAGCACGTTGTTGTGTTTTACGTCACTGCGTTCTGACAAGATTGGTTTTTGAACTGATGGTGTGTACGCACATCAGACCAACAGACCATCAGTCTGTGAACCGATGAAAATGAACTTCAGTCCGTTTTCATCGGTTTGGACTCATCGTGTGTACAAGGCCTTATAGTACATTTTATGGTGTACCACTCTCTCTATGTTCCTCTTTTCTTTCCCTTTTATCTCTCTATCCTAATTTCTTGTTTGTTATCCCCATCCCTCTCTAGATGTCTTTCTTGTTTTTTCTCTTATTCTTTCTCTCCCTTTTTCTTTGTTCCTCCCCCTCTTTTCCTCTCTCTTCCATGTAGTCTCTATTTGTATTCCTTCTCTTACTCCCTGGTGGGTGGTGGGATCAGTGGCAGTGCTGGCGGTAGGGTGACCACGCGTCCCGGTTTGCCCGGGATCGTCCCGTAATTTACATATTTGTCCCGTGTCCCGGGAGCCTTCAAATCGGGACAATAGAGTGTCCCGGAATCAGTGCCTGCCAGTCTGCCACACTCGCTGCCGGCTGCCGCAATGCCGCTGTAATGTAACCATTTGAAATCACTGGTTGCTAGGGCCGCCCTACCGCTTAGCGTGTAGCAACCAGTGACGTCACCCGTGTGTGTCCCGCTCTCTCTGAGTCTCCGACTCCACCCCCACCTCCTCCTCCTCCTCCAGCTGTCAGCCGCAGTTCTTGCAGCAGAGAGAGCAGCAGCTGGCAGAGACAGTGAGTCACCTACCGCGGGCGCGGCACGCACAGACCAAGACCTCCTCCTCCCCAGACCTCGGCTGCTGCTTAGCTGGACTCGATCCACCGACCCGACTGCCGTCCGTCCCGAGTGAGTCCCGAGTCCCACAACATCTCCGGTCTGAGTGACCTTCTCCAGGACCAGGGCCCAGGCAGGCTCCTCCTCCTCCCGGCTCCCACCCGAGCTGCCCGATTTACTGCCTTCTTGAGTGAGTCGAGTCAGTACCAAAAGAGAAGACAACGCTGCTGAGCTGAAGACTGCCCTGCTCCACCACCACCAGTGACCAGGAGTCAGTCAGTCATATCAAAAGGTGAGCAAATACTATAGGGGCAATTAACACTGGCTGGCAGCATCTGATGGGGGCACAGTAGCGACAATTCATGGGCACACTGGCTGGCAGCATCTGATGGGGGCACAGTAGCGACATTTCATGGGCACACTGGCAGCATCTGATGGGGGCACAGTAGCGACATTTCATGGGCACACTGGCAGCATCTGATGGGGGCACAGTAGCGACATTTCATTGGCACACTGGCAGCATCTGATAGGGGCACAGTAGCAGCAATTGTTCGGCACACTGGTAGCATTTGATAGGACACACTGGCGATAATTGCTGGACACACTGGTGATAATTGCTGGACACACTGGCAGCATTTGAAGGGGCACAGTGGCGGCATTTGACGGGGCACAGTGGCGGCATTTGACGGGGCACAGTGTCGGCATTTGACGGGGCACAGTGTCGGCATTTGACGGGGCACAGTGTTGGCATTTGACGGGGCACAGTGGCGGCATTTGACGAGGCACAGTGGCGGCATTTGACGGGGCACAAGTAGGTGCATATGATGAGAACAGTGGCAGGATTAGATGGGGCACAGTGATGACATTGGACGGGCACAAGTGACTGAATTTGATGGGGCACAGTGGCGGCATTAGATGGGGCCTAGGGTAAGGTGACCAGATTTTTTAAATGAAATCCGGGGACATATTTTTTCTTTACTAGTAATGGCAATTAATGACTCTCTGCCCGTCGCCGCCCGCCTCACAGCTTCTCAAGTCTTACTCTTCGGGCCCCGGCTACTACTGGATGGGAAGCGGAGGAAGATCACTCCACCAGGGAAGGCAAGGAGATCGGCAGGTGGCTGGCCAGGGTTTGAACCAAGGCAGAAGAACATGTGAGCGAAGCTGAATGGGCATGCGCCCGAAACGGAAGAAATATTCCCTCCGCTCCGACCAGCACATGATCATCAGAAAGGGGCACAAATAATGGGAAAAATACAACCCCCCTATGCTAGTAGTCACATCGGAGGGGGGTGTGTAATTCTAATTTTTATATTTTAATTCTGCACTGATTGTCTTTGAAATTGCCCATGCCCCCTATTATATCCAATCTGGGGACAAAACCAGGGACAGACTTGGTCCGGGGACAGTGTCCTCAATCAGGGGACTGTCCCCTGAAACTGGGGATGTCTGGTCACCCTAGCCTAGGGCGCACTTCTGATCTTGCACACGGGCTCGCTGATTTCATGATACGCCCCTGCCCCCAAAATCGGCAAAAAAAAGATGTAAAAAACATATTTTTTTTTGGGGGGGGGGGGGGGGGTGTCCCTGAATGGCAGTTTGGAAATGTGGTCACCCTAGCTGGCGGGGAGTTGGGATCAGCCAACTTAGGTGCTCTTGATCAAGGTCATCTGCTGATCTGAGAACTGTAGTGGGAACTTTTAACTCTAATCACAGCAAATTGAAGGACGAAAACTGGACAGCCACACTCCGAAATCACTTAAAATAAGTTGTCTTTTATTTTTCAACTGTACACACAGTCACTGCAAGCAACAAAATACAGTATGGCCACTATGCTGAAATCAGCAGATAGGGTCTCCTCCAGCCCCTCCCACTTCACTTCAGATGGTCACCAGTCATTTCTATGACCGCCGGAAGCCCGGGTGCGACGTGATGACGTCACGCCTGGGTACCCGTAAGTAAACAAACCGCAATTGTAGCTAGTAAGAATGAGATCTGTGAATTTTTTTTCACGATCTCATTCTTTCCAGCCTGGAGGAGAGAGGCAGGGTCTTTTTGACCCCGCCTATCTCCATAAAGAGGACCTGTCACACACCATTCCTATTACAAGGGATGTTTACATTCCTTGTAATAGGAATACAAGCGATCAAAATAAAAATTAAATTAAAATAAAATTAAGTGTAAAAATAAATAAATAAGTAAAATACTAAATAAATACAAACATTTTAAAATGCCCCTGTCCCCGGTAGCTTGGGTTTAGAAGCGAACGCACACGTAAGTCCCGCCCACGTATGTAAACGTCGTTCAAACCACACATGTGAGGTATCGCCGTGTGCGTTCATTCATTCATTCATACAACCAATCCAGCACTAGACCTCCTCTGTAACTCTAAACTGGTAACCTGTCAAAATGTTAAAGCGTCGCCTATGGAGATATTTAAGTAACAAAGTTTGGTGCCATTCCATGAGTGTTCCCAATTTTAAAGCATGACGTGTTAGGTATCTATTTACTCGGCGTAACATCATATTTCATATTTTACCAAAAAATTGGTCTAACTTTACTGTTTTGTCATTTTTTAATTCATGGAACCATTTTTTTTTTTTACAAAACAAAAAGGCGTTTGAAAAATTATTGCGTAAATACCGTGCAAGATAAAAAGTTGCAATGACCGCCGTTTTATTCCCTAGGGTGTCTGCTAAAAAAAACATATATAATGTTTGGGGGTTCTGAGTAATTTTCTAGCAAAAGAATGATGATTTGTACATGTAGGAGAGAAGTGCCGGAATAGGCCCCCCGGTATAGAGGTGTGTATAAAAGCCCTGGGATTGAAGGGGTTAAATAATAAGATCGTCATTGTATCAATTTGTAAAGTTTCTCCAGCAGATTATTCCGTCTCATTTGTTGTCCTTTGCGGTGATTTTTATTTATTTTCTGTTTTTAAATAGCGATTAAATTGAAATTGTCAATCAGCGCGCAGATAAGAGAAGCGTGGGATTGCGGCTGCTGCGTCCCGTGTTGTTCTTTTCGTTAGTTCCCGTCCTTCTTCCTGCCGCCGCCGCCATCCGTCGCTGTCACTGTCACTGCCGCCTCTCCGATAATGGACGCGGAGACACCAGCATGGCGCATTGATCTCTTTATCAGAGCCCGCGTTCCTCGCTTAGAAATAAACCGGCTTTGACAAGCATACAGGCGTCACTCCGGGAGACAAGTGACAGCAATATTACATCCGCCGACAAGAAAGAACTCGCCAAGTACTCATCTAGAATCTACAGCGCGCGGCGATGTCACAAGCGTGTATTTTAATATTCATCAAACGTCGCGGATCATGAAATTCAGGGATAGCAGTCGCTCATCCTTTATCTGATTGGTTAGCGACATGAAATGCTCGCTGGGATTGTGTTTTACCGTAATGTTCGGTGTTGGTGGCGCGCGTACGGAGGGGGGGATCGGGATTTTTGGGGCTCATTCACATCGTGTCTGTTGACCAACGCAGACTCGACGCATGGACACGTCCAAACCCACTGGGTCCTCTTCACACATTGCAGGAGAAGGGCATTAAAAATGCAGCATGCCCAAAAAATTCACTAAAGAGCATCAACGCAACTATCATAATAATAATAAAAAAAATATGTTACAATGTTTCAACCTTAAAGGAGTTGTAAAGGAATTTTTTTTTGCCTAAAATGAATGTCTGCAAGGTAGACAGACAGAATAGTGTAATGATTCTGTTAAAAAACAAGTAAATACCTATTAAATTCCTTCATCTATATCACCTCCGGAGTTCTAGTTTCTGTTCTCTCATTCACTTCCTGGTTTGCGGCGTTCGTTCATGTAAGAACTACATTTCCCAGTATGCATTGCGGCACGCCCAGTAATTCACACCTCCTTGAAGTCTCTGAGGCGCCGTACACACGGCAGAGAACCTCGAAGGGCAGAACACATCGTTCCGCCCGTCGAGGTTCTCTCCCGGCCGTCGAAATCGGCGACCCGCCCGTCGGGAATGGCAACCAGACATTCTTCCAGGCGGGCCGTCGAGGAAATAGAGAGCGTGCTCTCTATTTCGGCTCGACGGGCTTCCCGACGGGAAGCTCGCCGAGAGCGTACACACGGCCGAGGTCCTCGCTGGAATGTGCATTCCAGCGAGGTTCTCGCTGGTTTTCAGCGAGAACCTCGGCCGTGTGTACGGCGGCTAACACGTAGAGAGCGTCCTGCCGCACAGATGTAGTTCCCAGGAGGGGGCGAGCACGTCACTGACCACCGCAGTAAAGCCTCCCTTCACGGTGGTGAGTAACAATCAGACAAGCAGGAAGTGAACAGAACAGAGAAGAAATAGAGAAACTTCTGAGCAAAAGTGAACAATGAGGAAGTGAAAGAGGAATGTCTGCAGGTAAAGGATGATTATTATGAAAAAAAAAAATTCCTTTACAACCCCTTTAAAGGGGTTGTAAAGGTATAATTTTTTCCCCTAAATATCTTCCTTTCCCTCAGTGCAGTCCTCCTTCACCTACCTCACCCTTCCATTTTGCTTTTAAATGTCCTTATTTCTTCTGAGAGATCCTCACTTCCTGTTCTTCTGTCTGTAACTCCACACAGTAATGCAAGGCTTTCTCCCTGGTGTGGAGTGTCGTGCTCGCCCCTCCCTTGGACTACAGGAGAGTCAGGACGCTCTCTACTTTGCAGATAGAGAAAGGAGCTGTGTGTTAGTGGGCGTCCTGACTCTCCTGTAGTCCAAGGGAGGGGGGTGAGCACGACACTCCACACCAGGGAGAAAGCCTTGCATTACTGTGTGGAGTCACAGACAGAAGAACAGGAAGTGAGGATTTCTCAGAAGCATACCTCCCAACTTTTTGAGATGGGAATGAGGGACACCTATCAGCAAAAGTATGCAGGCATAGGACACACCCCCTTGCCACACCCCCTTAAAGGAGAATTGTACAAAAAAACAAGATTGGTTAAACCCACAACTATTCCTTTATATTGTGTTTTGGAACTTAGAAATGCAGCGATTTAGAAATCAGATGAAAGGTTTAGCGCTGGGAAACACTTTGATAGCTAAAAAGTGAATTTTATATTCATCTATAGAGATCAGACCAACATGAGGGACAAATGAGGAGGAATGGGGGACAGGGGGACAATCAGTTGGGAGCTATGGAGAAGAAATAAGGACATTTAAAAGCAAAAATGGAAGGATGAGGTAAGTGAAGGAGGACTGCACTAAGGGAAAGGAAGATATTTAGGGGTAAAAAAAAAAAAATTACCTTTACAACCCATTTAAATGTGGCCTGTGCAAAAACAAAAACACACTTAAAAACACAGGAAAACAAAAGGGTTTTATGCAGAAAAATGCATAAAAAATGAAAAAATAAAAAAAGGATATATATAAAAATTCACGTCAAGGTGAGTTTTATGACCGACCCCCTAATAGTACAAATCATGGAACATAAAACCAAATCAAAGGGACGCTGTCACTGACTGTGACCATTCACCGGGGGGGTCGGTCTTTTTTTTCTGGCGTTTTATCGCGCGTATTCACACGTATTCGCGCGTTTGCATACAGCGTCGTCCGACGTTTTTGAACTTTGTCGTTTTTTTTATTTTAGCCAATAGGAAAAATGCTCATCTCTTTCATCACTTGTTGCCGTGTTTGTAGATTTTTCTTTTTATCTTCTTCCTGGGTGAATATTCTATTTCACAGAACAGATTAAAGCAACAAAACGCCCCGTGGAAACGCTAGACGCTTGGACCGAGCGTTTCCATTAGTTTCTATGGGAATACAAACGTTCAAAAACACTCAAATCGGCCCGATATGCATGACAAAAAAGGGTCCGGAACTTGTTTGAGCTTCAGGCGTTCGGCGTCAGGCGTTTTGGAGTGGAGATGTGAACCATCGCCATAGAGAATAATGGATTCCCCCTCCCCCCCCCCCCCCCCCAGCGTTTTATAGCTTCAGGCTTCAAAACGCTCAGGTGTGAATGCAGCCTTGGGGTCTCTTTTACATGGGCGACAGTAAGGCCCCTTTCCCACTGGGGCGGGAGGTGCGGTGTCGGTATAGCGCTTTTTAGCGGCGCTATACCGGCAGAATTGCGGCGGTATTTGGCTGCTAGCGGTGCACTTTTAACCTCCGCTAGCGGCCAAAAAAAGGTTAATACCGCCGGCAATGCGCCTCTGCGTTATAGCCGCGCTGTCCCATTGCAGCTGGGGCCCCTGGGCAGTGCCTAGGTGTGCCCTCTCATTAAGACAGCCCTGGGAAGGAGCGGTGGTGGAGTGGTATACACACCGCTGCCCTCACCGCTCCAAAGATGCTGCTGGCAGGACTTTTGGAGCGGTCCCGCCAGCGCATCGCCTCGGGCTTTCACACCGAGACTGCAGGGCAGGAGTTTTGCTGTAGCTTCAAAAAGTGTTTCTTTCTAAATTGCTGCATTTGTAAATCTCAAAAGCCAATAAAAAAAGGAATAGTAATGGTAAAAAAAGCACTTGTGGGTTTAACCAATCTTATTTTTTTTTGTATAACTCTCCTTTAAGGGGGCGTGGCAGGGGGTGTGTCCTATGCCTTAATACACTACATTGACCAAAAGTATTGGGACGCCTGCCTTTACACACACACACATGACCTTTAAAGCGGAGTTCCACTCAAAAATTGAACTTCCGCTTAACCCACTCCTGACCCCCTTACATGCCACATTTGGCATGTCATTTTTGGGGGGGGGGGGAATGGGGGCTTCAGGAGGAGTGGGACTTCCTGTCCCACTTCCTCCTCCTGCCGAGGGGCTGGTTAGGCGATTAGCTTAATCACCTATCTTCAGAGCACAAAGCAAGGTCCATAAAGACACGGATGAGCGAGTTTGGGGTGGAGGAACTTGACTGGCCTGCACAGAGTCCTGACCTCAACCCGATAGAACAGTGCCGGCCCAAGACATTGTGCTGCCTGGCACCAAGAATGAAATGCTGCCCCCCACCCCCCCGCCAAATAAATCACGCCCACCATAAAAAAAAAAAGGGGGAGAGAGAGAGAGAGAGGGGGGGTCAGGAGAGAGAGAGGGGGCAGGAGAGAGAGAGAGGGTCAGGAGAGAGAGAGAGAGGGTCAGGAGAGAGAGAGAGAGGGTCAGGAGAGAGAGAGAGAGAGAGAGGGGCAGGAGAGAGAGAGGGGCAGGGGAGAGAGAGAGGGGGCCAGGAGAGAGAGAGAGAGAGAGAGAGAGGGTCAGGAGAGAGAGATGGGCAGGAGAGAGAGATGGGGGCCGGAGAGAGAGATGGGCAGGAGAGAGAGAGGGGGCAGGAGAGAGAGAGAGGGGGGCAGGAGAGAGAGGGAGAGAGGGGCAGAAGAGAGAGAGGGGCAGGAGAGAGAGAGAGGGGCAGGAGAAGGAGAGGTGCAGGAGAGAGAGAGAGAGAGAGAGAGAGGAGAGAGAGAGAGAGGCAGGAGAGAGAGAGAGAGGCAGGAGAGAGAGAGAGAGGCAGGAGAGAGAGAGAGAGAGAGAGGCAGGAGAGAGAGAGAGGAGAGAGAGAGAGGGTCAGGAGAGAGAGAGAGAGGGGTCAGGAGAGAGGAGAGAGAGAGAGAGGAGAGAGAGAGAGAGAGAGAGAGAGAGGGTCAGAGAGAGAGAGAGAGGGGTCAGAGAGAGAGAGAGAGGGTCAGAGAGAGAGAGAGAGAGGGTCAGGAGAGAGAGAGAGAGGGTCAGAGAGAGAGAGAGGGTCAGGAGAGAGAGAGAGAGGGTCAGGAGAGAGAGAGAGAGGGAGAGAGAGAGAGAGAGAGGGAGAGAGAGAGAGAGAGAGAGAGAGGGTCAGAGAGAGAGAGAGAGAGAGAGAGAGAGAGAGGGTCAGGAGAGAGAGAGAGAGGGTCAGAGAGAGAGAGAGAGAGGGAGAGAGAGAGAGAGAGAGGGAGAGAGAGAGAGAGAGGGACAGAGAGAGAGAGAGAGGGGCAGGAGAGAGAGGGGCAGGAGAGAGAGATGGGGGAGAGAGAGAGAGAGGAGAGAGAGGGGCAGAGAGAGAGAGAGAGGGGCAGAGAGAGAGAGAGGGGCAGGAGAGAGAGAGGGGCAGGAGAGAGAGAGGGGCAGGAGAGAGAGAGGGGCAGAGAGAAGGAGAGAGAGAGAGGGGCAGGAGAGAGAGAGGGGCAGGAGAGAGAGAGGGGCAGGAGAGAGAGAGGGGCAGGAGAGAGAGAGGGGCAGGAGAAGAGAGGGCAGGAGAGAGAGAGAGAGGCAGAGAGAGAGAGAGAGAGAGAGGGGGGGCAGGAGAGAGGGAAGGGCAGGAGAGAGAGAGAGGCAGGAGAGAGAGGAGGCAGGAGAGAGGGGCAGGAGAGAGAGAGAGAGGCAAGAGAGAGGGGGCGAGAGAGAGAGAGAGAGGGGCAGGAGAGAGACTGACAGAGCAGATGAGAAACAGACCTCAGAAGACAATGACACACAGCGCGAGTTAGGACTCTGGAGCATGCAGGGCAGGTATGATTATCCACAGACACAGACTGCCCTGCCTGCATCCACATGTGACCAGGAGCTATGGCTTTAGTCTAGGCGATAAGGCGAATCCTTCACATACCCTCATGTCCGCCGCGCCATACGATCTGTCCCGTCCCGCACTGTCGCACATGACATGTACAGAGCGGCGCCGGGCTCCTGAGAGGCAGCGGCGCCTGCCCTTCTCACTCGCTGACTGCTTCCGCTGGGAGTGTCCTCACAGGCAGCGGGCGGAACGGGCTGGCAGAATGCCGCTCCCCTAAAAGTGCCGCCTGGTACCCATGGTACCACCCGGTCCCATCATAGGGCCGGCCCTGCGATAGAACACCTTTGGGATGAATTAGAGCGGAGACTGCGAGCCAGCCCTTCTCATCTAGCATCAGTGCCTGACCTCACAAATGCTCTTTTGGAAGAACGGTCAAACATTCCCATAGACACCCTCCTAAACCTTGTGGACGGCCTTCCCAGAAGAGGTGAAGCTGTTATCAGAGGCGTATCTAGTGAAAATAGCGCCTATGGCAAGCACTGAAACTGCACCCCTGTCAAAACATTTGAAACCCATCTTTCAGATAACCTTAACAAAAAAAAAACGAGTGATATTTATCCCTTGTGATACCTTGGGTAGTGACATATCCTCTTTATGGAGAAATCTGGGGTTTATTAGACCCCTGATCCCTCCTGTGCCCTCCAAGGCCAGGTAAATGCAGAACCAATGCTGGAAGTGATGACATTTTCATCACTTAAGGCCTCAGTTTTCACCGAGGAGAGGGAGAAACTGATGTTCCTCCTTCTTTGTGTGCTGCCAATCCGACCAGATGGCATGGGAGAGCCTGGGAGAACAGGGGAGGGGCTGTGGCTGAACGCAGCAGGGATAGCGCTGCCATTGTCCATCAGCCAAGGTGCTGAAAAAAGGAGATCCTGCCTATGCTCGGGAGGAGGGAAGAAGAGACCCTCAGACCCTGGTAAGTGCCTTGCTGCCCAGCCACTCAACAGCGCCCCCTTCATATGGCACCCATGGCACTTACCATGGCTGCCATACTCTAGATACGCCACTGGCTGTTATAGCTGCAAAGGGCGGGGCCAACTCAATATTGAACCCTCCGGACTAACACTGGATTCACACCTATGTATTTTTAGTGCTTTTTGCATTTTTAAAAATTTGTACTACGTACAGCGCATTTACTATGATTTCCTATGGGTCAGGTTCTGTAGTGCAAATCTCCAAAATGCAAAAGCACCAAAAATGCCATAGGAGTGAATCCAGCCTGAGACTGGGATGCCATTAAAGATCATGTGTGTGTAAAGACAGGCGTCCCAATACTTTTGGTAATAGGTGACCCTCGTTCCCATCTCAGAAAGTCGGGGGGTTTGGTCTCAGGTGGGGGAGATGTGAACCAACTTCATAGAGAATAATAGATTTTTTCTCCTCCAGAGATTTGGTGCTTTACCCACTTCCCGCCCAGTCAATGGAGGCTCTTTACCACGTGACCAGCTGTGTCCAATCACGGCTGATCACGATGTAAACAGGAAGAGCCATTGATCGGCTCTTCCTCACTCGCGTCTGACAGACCAGAGTAGAGGAGAGCCGATCGGCGGCTCTCCTGACAGGGGGGTTCGCGCTGATTGTTTATCAGCGCAGCCCCCCCCCCCCCCCAAATGCCACACCGGGGAACCGCAGCAATAATAGGCAACAATAAAAAAAATGCACAAATGAGCACTGACTGGCAACATGGGCACTGACTGAAGTGATGCCCAGCAATGCCATCAGTGCTACCCCTCAGTGTCCACCAGTGCCACCCCTCAGTGTCCACCAGTGCCACCCCTCAGTGTCCACCAGTGCCACCCCTCAGTGCAGCACAGTGGTGCAATGGGTAGCACTTTCGCCTAGCAGCAAAAGGGTCGCTGGTTCGAATCCCGACCACGACACCATCTGCCTGGAGTTTGCATGTTCTCCCTGTGCCTGTGCGGGTTTCCTCCGGGTACTCCGGTTTTCTTCCCACACTCCAAAGACATGCTGGTAGGTAAATTGGATCTCGTCCAAAATTGGCCCAGTATATATGTACATATGCGTGTATGACTGTGTGTCCCTAGCGTGTCAAGATCCTAGGGGGTAAAAATGACCGCACCAGCCAAGCAGACACTGGCTGGAAAAAGCGCCCAGAGGCGATTCAGTTCGCATGCGTTGCGCTATACAAGTCATTCATTCAGTGCCCATCTATACCCAGTGCTGCCCGTGAGTGCCCATCAGTGCCGCCTATGAGTGCCCATCATTGCCGCATACCAGCGCCGCCTATCAGTGCCACCTCATCAGTGCCAATCAGTGCCACCTCATCAGTGCCAGTAATTGAAGAAGAAAAACGTACTTATTTACAAAAAAAATGTACAAAAAATAAAATAAAAATTAATTTCTTTCTAAATCTTCGGTCTTTTTTTAGTTGTTGCGCAAAAAATTCAAACCGCAGAGGTGATCAAATACCACCAAAAGAAATCTCTATTTGTGGGAACAAAATGGTAAAAAAATTGTCTTGGTACAGTGTAGCACGACCGCGCAATTGTCATTCAAAATGCGACAGCGCTGAAAGCTGAAAATTGGCCTGGGCAGGAAGGTGCGTAAGTGCCCCCCGGTATGGAAGGGGTTAAACTACAGAATGCCGAGGTGTAGATTGTAAGCTCCTGTGCCCGGGGCCCTCCTAACCCCCTTGTCTTGATTGGTATGGTAACTCTGTTGTCTCCCTTTTCTATTTTTGCAAAGGGTTGCGCAAACATTTGGCGCTATATAAATCCGGTATAATAATAATATTTGCAGAACCCCTCCCTCCCCTCCCCCCCATGGGATGTTTTTGTGTAATAAATATAATTTCCTATTTTCACTTCCTCCTCACATTTCTCTATCGGGTGAATAATATTTATGAGAATTATGATGAGCGGTTTGTGCAATACGACTCGTGTTTCCCCCCCACAACCCATCTATTCCTAGTGCGGGGACCGTAAATAATCCCTCTGCAGCAAATCTGTACAGCCTTTCTGGAAGGAAGGAGGAAGAGCGGGGATTGGCTGAACTACAACGCCCAGCGTCCCTCTGTATTTTCTGAAAAGCCTCTTCCAGGAAAGGTGGGAGGGGCAATAAGAAGGGGTGGCTCCAGGGGCGGAATGACCATTGGGAGACACTCGGGTACTACCCGAGGGCCCCATGCCAATAGGGGGCCCCATCAGAGTTGCCAGCTTCAGTTAAATCAGGGACAGTATGTAAAAATCTGGTCTAAAGATCCCAAGATTATAGTTGCCCCGCCTCTCCAGTACCTTCTCATAGTGTGTGTGTGTGTATTCTGTGTGGCTCCATAATCTATAATCTATTGCCCGAGGGCCCCATAATCTCCTATTGCCCGGGGGCCCCATAATCTCCTATTGCCCAGGGGCCCCATAATCTCCTATTGCCCAGGGGGTCCCGTAATCTCCTATTGCCCAGGGGGTCCCGTAATCTCCTATTGCCCGGGGGGGGGCATGGTCTCCTATTGCCCAGGGGCCCCATGATCTATTGCCCGGGGGGGCCATAATCTCCTATTGCCCAGGGGCCCCATAATCTCCTATTGCCCAGGGGCCCCATAATCTCCTATTGCCCGGGGGGGCCATAATCTCCTATTGCCTGGGGGCCCCATAATCTCCTATTGCCCGGGGGCCCATAATCTCCTATTGCCCGGGGGGGACATAATCTCCTATTGCCCCAGGGGCCCCATAATCTCCTATTGCCCGGGGGCCCCATGAGTTGTCAGTCCACCCCTGGACCGTGGCTCCATAGGAGTGTAATGATCTTTGATCTCTTTCATGTTGTACAAGTAGATCTCCGCCTCTCGAAGGTTGCCTCCCCCGGCTCCAGGGTATTAAAAAGAGTTGGAGAAGGAAGTCAAAATGTGGACAATTTCTCCAAAATAATTTGAATCACTCTCAATATGTAAATAAATGTAGCGCCCCCCCCCCTACTTTCAGTACGGGCACTACGCTAAAGTTAGTGGGTGAATGGGAGAGTTATTTTTGCTCCCATTCATAATTTGTTAAATTAATGGGCGGTTGTCATTCAGAACTGTCCTGCGGGTCAGTCTGCACTCCAGGGGTGTTGTTCTCACCCCTGGGCGACAGGTGGCGCTAGAGGGGTTCTGGCAGACTCGCTTTTCCCCAGCAGCCAATTGGTGAAGTTTCACCTTGCGGGGCATGCTGGGGAAGGGTA
Source organism: Rana kukunoris (assembly GCA_029574335.1). Classification (NCBI taxonomy): domain Eukaryota; kingdom Metazoa; phylum Chordata; class Amphibia; order Anura; family Ranidae; genus Rana; species Rana kukunoris. Next base: position 26,666,253 of record CM056053.1, read on the forward strand.
TATCTGGGGCAGACGCCATTTTACTTGGTTCCTTTTTCTTTGCGGGTTCCAGGGTCCGGGTGCAGCACCCACCTTCAGGGTGTGCGCATCCAACGGGCCCCGGCAACATGGCCTACTTGGCCGGGGTCATATGCTACACAGAGTTTCATACGGGTGCTGAAAGGGGCCCCAGTGTCTTACTGGGCCCCCAGCTATATTGAAACAGATCCCAGGCTGGGTGCCGTTCGGTGGGGGATCGGCTTGAGGAGAGCCCGGAGGCAGGTGATCCAATAAAGCTTGAACGAACCATCGGGGATCTGGTGATCGGGAGATTGACAGATGCACTTTGAGCTGTCAACCGGTGGCTCTAACTAAATCTACTGGGAGGATTCGCTCATTCCAAATTCCACCCATTCCAAGTTACGTTCATCCAAGTACTAGGCCTGTGGCAGAGGTCTGTTCCTCCCAGCAATCTAAGTGACACTTCGGCTGCCAGGCTTGTGGCAGGAGTCTGTCCGGAGGCGCTTCACCCACTCTGGCTAGAGTGGCAACGAGCTGTGTTACCATTGAAAGCAGGCTTGCTTTCTCTTAATATCCTGGGCCTCATCCTGCAAGTGTTCTCTTCTGCTTCATCGACCTTTTCTATCCCACTGCGTGTTGATGTTGGCCGTTTTGGGCCTTGGAAATAAAGCATTCAGAAAAACCATCTGCTGACTGGACATTCGCTCACTACCTGTACTCACTACCATCACCCCTAGAGAAGCCACCGAGGGTAACTTAATACGCTGATCCCAAAACAACCAGCGGCTCCTTCGGGGGTGAGCGCTACATAAACATCTGAAGTAACTCTTAAGCCACTTGGAGGTTCTTGTGTAGGAGGGCGGCACTCGGAGAGCATTTCTGGGAGTGCACGGGATGATTGGCAGCAGCTCCGGTCAACCCAGAAGCCTCTCATCACACCGCCTATGGGAGAAGAGCCGACACACGCAGAGGGGGCGGGGCAAACAGGAGACTTCTCCATACACACCGGACAGACAGAATTAATTAGTGGAGCCTAGTGCCAAAACGTGTTCCGGTACTAGGCCCCGCTGCGGTACCCAGCCCAGATTTCTGGTATGTGCTCTTGTCAGTTGCCAGCGGAGAGAGCAAGCGGGATGGGGAACCGCAGCACCCGCTACATGCGCTCCGCCTCTGGACACAGACAAAGAGGAGGGAGGGGAGCACTTTGGAGCTTCGGCGCCTGGGTGCGGAGAACCCCGTGCACCCTGCCTAGGATCGGCCCTGCATGGTTGTTAAGGACGCGGACAGAAGGTTTCCTGGCCCGCTGCTTAACAACCAGCTACTTCTTCACACAAAATTTAAATTGGTCGATCGTTTTTTGACCGATCCAAATTCTAATCGTTCTGGAAAGTTGTAATTCCTTCAAAAACTAATAAACAAAACATTTTTTTACGGATTTCGCCAAGTGAATAAGCTCTAAGGAGCCGGGCCCTCTGATTCCTCCAGTAATAAAGTGTATTATATTTGTATTGCCTACTCTCAAGTTGTAAAGCGCTGTGTAAACTGTTGGCGCCATATAAATCCTGTATAACAGTAATAATATTCCACCTGAGGAAGGAAGGAAGGAAGGAAGGAAGGAAGAAAGAAAGAAAGGAAGAAGAGAATAGAGGAAGAAAGGAAGGAGAGAAGTAATAAGAGAAGGACAGAAAGAAAGACAAAAAGGAAAGAAGGAAGAAAGGAAGAAGAGAATGGAGGAAGAAAGGAAGGAGAGAAAGAAAGAAGAAAGGAAGGAGAGAAGGACGGGAGGAAGATGAGAAGGAAGGAAGAAGAGAATAGAAGAAGAAAGGAAGGAGAGAAGGAAGGGAGGAAGAAAATAAGAAAAGAATAGAGGAAGAAAGGAAAGAGAGAAGTAAGGGAGGAAGAAGAGAATGAAGGAAGAAGAGAAAAGAGGAAGAAAGAAAGGAGAGAATGGAGGGAGAAAGAAGAGACGGAAGGAAGAAGAGAAAAGTGGAAGAAAGGAAGGACAGAATGGAGGGAGGAAGAAAAGAAAGAGGGAGAGAAAGAAAAAAGGGGGAGATAGAAATAAATAGGGGGGGGGGAGAGAGAGAGAGAGAGAGAAACAAAATAAAAAAAGAAAGAGAATTGAGGAAGAAAGGAAGGAGAGAAGGGAGGAAGAATAGAATAGAGGAAGAAAGGAAGGAGAGAAGGGATGGAGGGAGGAAGAAATGAAGGAAGGGAGGTAGAGAAGGGAGGAAGAAGAGAATAAAGGAAGAAAGGAAGGAGAGAAGGAAGGGAGGAAGATGAGAAGTAAGGAAGAGGAGAATAGAGGAAGAAAGGAAGGAGAGAAGGAAGGGAGGAAGATGAGAAGGAATGAAGAAGAGAATAGAAGAAGAAAGGAAGGAGAGAATGGAGGGAGGAAGAAAAGAAAGGATGGAAGAAGATTATAGAGGAAGGGAGGGAGGAAGAGAAGAAAGGAAGGTAGAGAATTGAGGAAGAAAGGAAGGTAGAGAATTGAGGAAGAAAGGAAGGAGAGAAGGGAGGAAGAATAGAATAGAGGAAGGAGAGAAGGGATGGAGGGAGGAAGAAGAGAAGGAAGGAAGGTAGATAATGGAGGAAGAAAAGAAAGGAGAGAAGGGAGGAAGAAGAGAATAGAGGAAGAAAGGAAGGAGAGAAGGAAGGGAGGAAGAAGACAAGGAATGAAGAAGAGAAGGAAAGAAGAAGAGAATAGAAGAAGAAAAGAAGGAAAGAATGGAGGGAGGAAGAAGCGAAGGAAGGAAAAAGAGAATAAAGGAAGAAAGGAAGGAATAATCCACCCAAGGTACAACAGAAACACATAATACACAAGGAGGGGAAGGCAGATTGAGATGAGTTGGGGATGGAGGGAAGGTAAGTGCTCTCTAGGAAACGGGTGAACTCCTCCCCTGCAGAGCGGGTCTCTTGTCCTTCTTGTATCACTAAAAATAAAATTATCCGCGTCGCAATAAATTGCTGTTAACGTCTCATTTACATCGCACATTGATTCGGAATCTGCGTTGTTATTTATAATTCTTTTTTATACTTTTCCTTTTTTTTTCAGTGGGGGGGTACTTGGGAATGACGCACTCCCGGCTTTTTTCCTGATGAAAGGGCCGGCGCCCAGGAGCGCGTTCCTTGAAGATGAAGCGAGCCTTCGTTGAAACGAGCGTTCCCGGGTTGGCATGTGAGGCGGCAGCGCGTTGCTTATGTGTTGTCATGATATGGCAGATGTGACATGCACTTTGATATGCGTGTGCCTGCGCCCTGTACGTGTGCGTTGTGCGAGAGCCGAGTGGGGAGTCTCCTGCGTGCTTTTTGTTTTTGTTTTGCGGCATTTTTTTTTTTGAAGGCGCCGTCACTGTGAAGGGAAGGAGACCGCCCCTCCTGGCATCTCGATGGGGCTGCTCAATCTAATGAGCCGCCTGTTTATTGTTCTTCGGGCTGCCGGGAAGAGCCGGGGGATGAGGCTTCTCCTCCATAATGAGGTCCCTGTCACCGAGACCCTCCTGACAGCCGATGGTAATTACCAGCGAGGGCCTCGCACGCGGAGACGCTGTTTATGCAACTGTCACTGCCAGTCCTACTTGTTGACTGTAGATTAACCCGTTCAAGGAGGTGCGCTCAACCGCCGCAAATAGTATAATTACCCCTAAATGGGATTATTCATGGAGGGCCACATTCACACTGCGGGTCCCGGAACCACAAAGAGGGTCAGCGACTCCCATACTGGTGACGGTGAAATCCGTGATGTCAGGGTACAGCCACATGTCAGAGAAAAGAAGAGAGAGAGAGAGAGAGAGAGAAAGGAAAGAGAGAGAAAGAGAGAAAGAAAAAAAGAAAGAGGGGGAGAGAGAGAAAAAGAAAGAAAGAAAGAAAGAGGGGGAGAGAGAGAAAAAGAAAGAAAGAAAGAGGGGGAGAGAGAGAAAAAGAAAGAAAGAAAGAGGGGGAGAGAGAGAAAAAGAAAGAAAGAAAGAGGGGGAGAGAGAGAAAAAGAAAGAAAGAAAGAGGGGGAGAGAGAGAAAAAGAAAGAAAGAAAGAGGGGGAGAGAGAGAAAAAGAAAAGAAAAAGGGGGAGAGAGAAAAAAAGAAAGAAAGAAAGAAAGAAAGAAGGGGAGATAAAAGAAAGAAAGAAAGAAAGAAAGAAAGAAGGGGAGAGAGAAAGAAAGAAAGAAAGAAAGAAAGAAAGAAAGAAAAATAAAGAAATAGGGGGAGGGAGATAGAGAGAAAGGAGATGAAGAAAGAATGAAAGAAAGAGGGAGAGAAAGAAAAAAGGGGGAGATAGAAATAAATAGGGGGGGGGGAGAGAGAGAGAGAGAGAAACAAAATAAAAAAAGAAAGTAAGAAAAAGAAAATGATAGTGGGAGAGAGAGAAAAAAAGAAGGAGAAAGAAAAGAGGGAGAGAGAAAAAAACAAAGAAAGAAATAGGGGGGAGAGAGATAGAAAGAAAGATAAAGTAAATGATAGTAGGAGAGAGAGAGAGAGAGAGAGAGAGAGAGAGAGGGGGGGAGAAAGAAAGAAGAAGGAGGAAGGAAATAGGGGGGAGAGAGAGAAAAAAACAGAGAAGGAAATATGGAAAGAAAGAGAGAAAAAATGAAGGGGGTGGAGAGAGAGGAAGGAGATAAAGAAGGAAAGAAAGAAAGAAAGAGGGAGAGAAATAAAGAAATAGGGGGGAGAGAGAGAGTGGGAGAGAGGCTGAGGGAGAAAGAAATGGGGGGGGAGAGAGAGAGAGAAGGAAAAGGGGGGGGGGGAGAAAGAAAGGAGGAAGGAAAGAGGGAGAGAGAGAAAAAAAGAAATAAATAGGGGGAGAGAGAGAGAGAGAGAGAGAAATGGGATGAGAGAGAGAGAGAGAGAGAGAGAGAGAGAGAGAGAATGGGGGGGGGGAAAGAAATAAGGAGATAAAGAAAGTGGGGGAGAGAGAGAGAGAGAGAGAGAGAGAGAAAGGAGGAAGGAAAGAGGGAGAGAGAGAAAAAAAAAGAAATAAATAGGGTGAGAGAGAGAGAAAAAAATGGGGTGAGAGAGAGAGAATGGGGGGGGGGGAGAAAGAGGAAGAAATAAGGAGATAAAGAAAGAAGGAAAGAAAGAAAAAGGGAGAGTAAGAAAGAAAAGGGGGGGAGAGAAAGAAAGAGAGAGAGAGAAAGGAGATAAAGAAAGAACGAAAGAAAGAGGGAGAGAAAGAAAGAGGGAGCGAAAGAAAGAAATAGGGGGGAGAGAGAGAGTGGGAGAGAGAGAGTGGGAGAGAGAGAGTGGGAGAGAGAGAGTGGGAGAGAGAGAGTGGGAGAGAGAAAGAAAGGAGGAAGGAAAGAGGGAGAGAGAGAAAAAAAAGAAATACATAGGGTAAAAAGAGAGAGAAAAAATGGGGTGAGAGAGAGAATGGGGGGGGGGGGGGAGAGAAAGAGTAAGAAATAAGGAGATAAAGAAAGAAGGAAAGAAATAAAGAAAAAAATTAAAGGAGGGAGAGATAGAAAGAAATGGGGGGGGGGGAGAGAAACAATTAAAAAAAAAAAGAAAGCGATAGTGGGAGAGAGAGAGGGAGGAAGAAAGAAGGAGGGAGGAAAGAGGGAGGGAGAGAAAAAATAAAGAAACAAATAGGGAGAGAAAGAGAGAGAAAGAAGGAGATAAAGAAGGAAAGAAAGAGGGAGAGAAAGAAAGGGAGTGGGAGAGAGAGGGAGAAAGAAAGGAGGAAGGAAAGAGGGAGAGAGAGAAAAAACAAAGAAAGAAATAGAGAGAGAGAGAGAGAGAGAGAGAGAGAAAATATGGCGAGAGAGAGAGAAAAAAATGGGGGGGGGGGGGAAGGAAGAAATAAGGAGATAAAGAAGGGAAGAAAGAATGAGGGATAGAAAGAAATAAAACAATAAAAAGGGGGAGAGATAGAAAGAAATGGGGGGGGGGGTGAGAGAGAGAGAGAGAGAGAAACAATGAACAAAGAAAGACAATGATAGTGGGAGAGAGAGGGAGAAAGGAAGAATGAAGAAGGAAAGAGAGAGAGGAAAAAAGGAGATAAAGAAAGAAAGAAAGAAAGAAAGATAGAGGGAGAGAGAGAGAGGAGAAAGAAAGAAGGAAAGTGAGATAGTGAAAGAAAAAAAGGAGAAAGAAAGAGAAAGAAAATTATAGAAAGAGAAAGAAAGAAAGGAGTTACAGTTCAGTCTCACACACGTAGCGGCTCCTCTCCGGGACTGAAACGGCTTCCTCTGACATCACTGCACACTGTGAGCTTCTCATAATGTGCATTAGAAGCTGCAGCAAGTCAGATAGAGCTCCGCCCCATTTCCTGGCTGGAGGACATGCAGAATCATCTAGCACTTTCCTCCTAAAAATGACTATTCTTGGCCTTGCCCATTTCATTTATTGGATTTCAGTTCTTTCAATAATGGAGGCTCAGCATCACATATGGGCTTTAGGAAGTAAGAAAGGATGGAAAGAGAGAAGAAAGAGAAGGAAGGAAGGAAGGAAGGAAGGAAGGGAATGGAGGAAGAAGAGAATAGAGGAAGAAAGAAAGGAGAGAAGGAAGGGAGAAGGAAGAGAATAAAGGAAGGAGAGAAGGGAGGGAGGGAGAGAGGAATAAGAGAAGAAAGAAAAGAAGAAGAGAATAGAGGAAGGAGAGAAGGGAGGGAGGACAAAGAGAAGGAAGAACGAAAGGAAGGAGAGAATGGAGGAAGGTAGAGAATGGAGGAAGAAAGGAAAGAGAGAAGGGAGGAAGGAGCGAATAGAAGAAGAAAGGAATGAGAGATGGGAGGGAGGAAGAAGAGAAAGAAAGGAAGGAGAGAATGAAGGGAGGAAGAAGATAAGGAAGGAAGAAGATTATAGAGGAAGGAAGAAAGGAGAAAGGGAGGGAGGGAGGAAGGAGAGAAGGGAGGAAGAATAGAGGAGGAAATGAAAAAGAGAAGGGGGATGAAAAGAATAGAGGAAGAAAGAAATGAGAGAAGGGAGGGAGGAAGAAGAGAATGAAGGAAGGTAGAGAATGGAGAAAGAAAGGAAAGAGAGAAGGGAGGAAGGAGAGAATAGAGGAAGAAAGGAATGAGAGATGGGAGGGAGGAAGAAGAGAAAGAAAGGAAGGAGAGAATGAAGGGGGGGAAGAAGATTATAGAGGAAGGAAGAAAGGAGAAAAGGGAGGGAGGGAGGGAGGAAGAAGAGAAGGGAGGAGGAAATGAAGAAGAGAAGGGGGGTGAAGAGAATAGAGGAAGAAAGAAATGAGAGAAGGGAGGGAGGAAGAAAAGAAGGAAGAAAGAAAGGAAGGAGAGAATGGAGGGAGAAAGAAGAGAAGGAAGGAAGGTAGAGAATGGAGGAAGAAAAGAAGGAGAGAAGGGAGGAAGAAGAGAAGGAAGGAAAGTAGACAATGGAGAAAGAAAGGAAGGAGAGAATGGAGGAAGAAGAGAATAGAGGAGGAAATGAAGAAGAGAAGGGGGTGAAGAGAATAGAGGAAGAAAGAAATGAGAGAAGGGAGGGAGGAAGAAGAAAAGGAAGGAAGGAGAGAATGGAGGAGGAAAGGAAGGAGAGAAGGGAGGGAGGAAGAAGAGAAGAAAAGAAGGAAGGAGAGAATGGAGGAAGAAAGGAAGAAAGGAAGTAGAAAATGGAGGAAGAAAGGAAGGAGAGAAGGGAGGGAGGAAGAAGAGAGGGAAGGAAGGAAGGAAGGAGAGAAGGGAGGGAGGAAGAAGAGAAGGAAAAAAAGAAAGAAGGAAAGAGAAAGACTTACATTTATTGGATTTCAGTTGTCAAGCATGGAGGCTCAGCACCACATATGGGCTTTAGGAAGTAGGAAAAGGTGGAAGGAAAGAATGAAGCAAGAGAGGGAGGAGAAAGGGAATAAGAGAAGGAAGGGAGGAAGGAAGAAAAGAAAGAAGAAAAGGAAGGGTGGTGAGAAAGAAGGGAAAGAACGATAGAAATAGGAAGAATAATCCCTGTGTCTCTATGGGGTTTATTTACTAAAGGCAAATCCACACTGCACTACAAGTCTACTTGGAAGTGCAGTCACTGTAGATCTAAAAGGTAGATCTAAAATGAGGGGAAGCTCTGCTGATTTCTATCATCCAATCATGTACAAGCAAAAATGCTGTTTTTTATTTTCCTTGCATGTCCCCCTCAGATCTACAGCGACTGCACTTGTAATTCAAAGTAGATTTGCCTTTAGTAAATACCCCCCCGTCTTCATCACTCAGACGTAATGATTCCATTGTACAGTGGAGTGATCTCTCCTGACTTCTTCTCTAATGTGATGCCGCTCACACTTGTGTGCCCTCCAGGGGTAAAACACCTTTTCACTACATGGAAACCACCTGCAGCTGGATGAGTGAGACTCCAGAGAGTCCCGGCTAAAGTCCCCTGGAGAGCTAGTTACGGATTTAACCCCCTTTGGCTTTGAATGATCAGCTCTGGGTGGATCTTATAGCAATGGAATGGTTTGTCCTTCATTTCTAGCTTGAGGTGTAGTCATGGCCTCCTTTGTGGTCAGGCCTCCCCTTTGTGGTCAGGCCCCCCCAGGCGAGTTGTGCAGAACCCCCCCCCCCCGTATCTAACCTTCCAGGACGGTGTCCTCTCCTCCATGTTCATGTTTCCCAACACATCCCGGATAATTGCTCTCCAGCGGAGCCCCAGCCCCGGGTCAATTAGAAGAGCACGAGTCAATGAATTGGAACAAGTAGATTAATTGCTAATCCATTGTTGGTGCTTTCTAATTGCTTTGGGGCAAACACACTCGCCGGTGGTTGGGGGGGGGGGGGGGCGCTCACAGGTGGTGCGTTTCGCGATGATCTAATTAGGAAGCTGGGAGGGCTATCGGGGAATGTTTGAATAACTCACAGGAGGCGGCTCGGCATTATTAATTGTGTATCAGCATCAGATCCGTCATCCCGAGGAGACGGCACACACCTGTAACTACACTTACCGGAAAGATGGCGTCCCCTGCTCCATCGCTTCCCATCCATCTAATAAAAATCTGCGCCTGAATACCGATTAATATCAACAAATTATCAATAAATTATCAACTCATAATCAAAGTTAATACCAATCAATCAGTGGCCAACCAACTAATAATTGCTATTAACCACTTTCAGCGCTGGAGGATTTTGCTGCCCAATGACCGGGCCATTTATTGCGACTCGGCACTGCGTTGCTTTAACTGACAATTGCGCGGTCGTGCGACGTGGCTCCCAAACAAAATTGGCGTCCTTTTTTCCCCACAAATAGAGCTTTATTTTGGTGGTATTTGATCATCTCTGCGTTTTTTTTTTTTTTTGGCGCTATAAACAAAATTTTTTTTATTACATTTTGCTATAATAAATATCCCCAACAAATCTATATATATATATAAAAAATTTTTTTTTACCTCAGTTTAGGCCGATATGTATTCTTCTACCTGGGCCGCTTTCTGGTTGGCGGCATGCAACTGGCACTTGGCAGTGTCCCCCGCATCCCGCCCACCCAACACTCCGCAGTTTTCTGGGGAGTAGCCTCTTATGTACTTTTATCTATATATTTATATTTTTTCTTCAATTGGTGTGACTTCAGCAATTTTCCTGTGATTAGGCTTGGGCACAGTCTTGGCATGAGACACCTGGCTTGCAATCCCGTCCTTAGTTTGTTGCACCCCCAGACTGGTCGGGGCAACCCAGGTACCCCCTTGACTGAATGCGTAGGTCTGCCCTAATGCAAACTACCACTGCCGGGGCAGCCTTAGCATTCCTATTTCATCTTGAGATGACTTTTTTTGCCGCGATCCCACACAGACTACAGTCACCGTGGGACATGCGGCTATACCCCCTATAGGTCTCATCTGCACCTCTCAGTCCCAACACTCACAGGCATTGCTCTGGTCCACCTTGGTGTCTAGTTACCGACTAGACACATTTATTCTACATATATTACTTTTTATTAACCTTCTTTGTATTTTATGTTTACTTTTTTCAAATTGTATTTAATATGCCAATTATATTTTTACTGGGCTCAGCCGTTTACCCCGCCCTGCCAGCTATGGGCCGGCCTAGGTGCCACGGACACACCCCCCTGTAATGATCCAATACCTGTTCGGTCCTCTTACAGCACCATTCTACTTAGCTGTTCCTCAACACTATATATATCTGAGTGCGGGTGCCCGCCCTCACGTTGAGGACACCAGAGCATGACGCGTGCGCTTACCTGCGCTGGCGTCACGCTCTCTGGCTTGATCCGGCGTCCTTGCGCCGCGGTCCTCACCCACGATCGTCGGCTACACCGGGTGGTGGACACACAAGAACCCCTTGGCTTCCAGCCCTACCCATGCTGGATCCGGGAACCACTGCGGCTTTATCCAGCCTTCAGTAAGTTTCCCCTAGATCTCTTATGCAGTCCAGCGCTCATTCTCATCCCCCCCCCCCTTCTCACTGTCCTCTCCCTACCTTTGCCCCCTCTACGATTATGTTATATATAATCCCTACTTTAATCATTTATTCACCAGGTGACACAGGCCAGCATCACTACCTTGATGTTATTCTGGGATCACTACCGATCCCCCTCCTAATTAACCACATCACTGATGGCATATACACGTGCTTCAGCCGGCTCCTCTACCCAGGACCCTTGTATGTATCCACCAATTCCCCTTTTTTACCCCATACACCTTCCTTCCTGCACCTCTTTTAACCCCGCTTTCCCATCTCCATCCTTCTTCCACCCTTCTACCACTCACTCCTTCCACCTCCCCATATCCCTCTTTTCCTCTAGTTCCCTGTACCCCCCCTTGGCCCTCGTCTCCCTTTCTTCCCCCTCCCCCCTCTCCCTCCCTACCACCCTTCCCTTCCTCCCCCCCCCCCCTTCTCCCCATCTCCTTCTCCCCTCTCTTCTTTGTTTCCTGTACCTTTCCTCGCTTTTCCTCCACCCCCCCAATTCTCTCCTTCCTTCCCTCCCTCCATCCCCCCCCCTTCCTTTCCCACCCCAACTCCCCTTCCCCCCTTCCTTTTCCCCCTCTTCCCCCCCTTCAACCTCCTTTATTCCCCCCCCCCTTTCCCTTCACTACCTGTCCCCCTCATCCACCAACACTCACCATTCTACTTTTTCCACCATTACTTAGTGATCACGCGTGCTGCACCACTCCCCTCACCTTTCCCTATTCATGACGCGGTTCCAGATACTAATTCTACTTCATTTTTTATATATTCGCCAAGTAGGTCCTTTTTACACACATGCCTTCCCATGGCTACCACATGGGATATGTGCCCTGCCACCATCGCCGTGCTTCCCTTGGTGGGCCTTTTAGGTAAGCGACTGAGCCCTGTGTTCCCTTGATGTTTTATATTGTTTTGTCTTCCTTTGTGACCTTATTTTCTGTTCTATTATTATTATTACTATTTTCAGACATGCTCCTGATGAAGTGGCTACACCACGAAACTAGTTGAGTTTCTGCGACCGCCAACCCTCTGTATCATCCCCCAATAGGGATCTTATAATGGTGTTGTGTATGGTTATCATTGTTTTAATTATATGTCATGTTATTGCCTTGTATTCAATAAACTTTATCTTGCTTTCAATTTTTGTACATTGATACTGCTATATTTTTACTAGTACCGCAACAGTCCTACTGGCCCTTTGCTCACTCTGGGTTCTTTGGTTGGGGACCTTAGACTCAATTATCTATATTCAGATTTTCAGGATGATGGTACCTTTTATCTCAACAATTATGGGCCAGATTCAGGTAGAGTTAGGCTGGAGTATCAGTGATACTCCAGCCTAACTGTCACTTTAAGCCGGCGTTTCTGTTTTCTGTAACCAGAAAACAAGAAACGCCGGGTTGGAGTTCCGATGCGATCGGCGTAATTGAATTTCGCCATCGCATCGCAACTTTAATTTAAAAATGGCGCCGGGGGCGTTCCAGCTGATTAACGCCGGAAAAATATGTTAATCAGCGGGAATCGGCAATTCACGATCGTATTCGGGCCCGACGCAGTGACTTTCCGACGTTTCCGTAAGCGATACGCGGCGTAAAGATAAAGCAGCCCCCTAGTGGAGTATCCTATGTTAAGTATAGCCGTCGTCATCGCGTCGAAAAAAAAAAATTTGCGTCGCTTGCGTAAAACGTCCATGAATGGGGATGTGACGTCATTGACGTTCACTGACAGAATTTGGAGCATGCGCACTGGGATGCATTGACAGTCGACGCATGCGCAGTACGTTCGCCGCGGGATTGTGCTTAGTTTGAATACTACACGCCCTGTACCCGCCCAATTTGAATAACGCCGGCTCATTTGCGATGCGCTGCCGCAACTTTAGGAGCAAGTGCTTCATGAATAACAGCACTTGCTCCTAAAATTTCGCCAGAGTAACGTAAATGAGAAACGTTACTCCAGAGCAAAGATGCTCCCATCTACCTGAATCTGGCCCTATGTATTCTTCTACATATTTTTTAGTAAAAAAAATCGCAATAAGCGTTTATTGATTGGTTTGCGCAAAAGTTATGAGTAAGCATCTCACGATGTGAAACATGTTAGCCATGTTTTGTCCTAATGTTTTTTGGATCATTTTATCCAATAAAGACGTCGTTTAACGGAGTGCGGCATGTCAGGATTTCTTTCCAATCCCGCACAAAAGTTATAGGGCTAGATTCAGGTAGCCCGTCTTATCTTTGTGCGGGCGTAACGCATGTCATTTACATTACGCTGCCGCAACTTTTTCAGGCAAGTGCTTTATTCACAAAGCACTTACCTGTAAATAAAGCTGCTCATTTGCATATTTTACAATGGGGACGCCACCTAGCATCCAGCGTAATAATGCAACTAAGCTACGACGGTCGTATCTTAGCAACATTTAAGTGTATCTCATTATGAGCATACACTTAAATTTGCGCGGGCTCAGATTAGGACATATGACGGTGTATCTACTGATACGCCCGTCTTAAGTCTCTGTGGATCTGGCCCATAGCGTCTACAAAATAGGGGATAGTTTTATGGAATTTTTAAATTAAGGTATTTTTTTTTTTAGAAATGGCAGCGATCAGCGTTTTATATTTTATTTTATCGTGACTGCGACATTGTGGCGGACACATCGGACACTTTTGACACTATTTTGGGACCATTGTCATTTATACAGCGATCGGAGCTATAAAAATGCACTGATTACTGTGTAAATGACACTGGCAGGGAAGGGGTTAACCACTAGGGGACCTCTGTGCTTCCCAACAACAAGGGACCTCCACCAACTACTAAGGGGTTCAAATACTTATTTTACTCACTGAACTGCAACTCCATTTATAACATTTGTATCCTGTGTGTGTGTTTTTTCTGGATTTTTGGTTGATATTCTGTCTCTATCATATAAAATACACCAATGATAAAAATGATAGACCCTTCGAGCCAGATTCACGTATATGGGCGTAAAACTGCAGCGGCGTAACGTATGTCATTTACGTTACACCGCCGCAAGTTTTACAGGCAAGTACTTTATTCACAAAGAACTTGCCTGTAAAGTTGCGGCGGCGTAGCGTAAATCCCCCAGCGCAAGCCCGCGTAATTCAAATGAGCCGGGTAGAGCATTTAAATTAGGTGCGTTCCTGCGCCGAACGTACTGTGCATGCGCCGTCCCTAAAATTTCCAGACGTGCATTGCGCTAAATGACATCGCAAGGACGTCATTGGTTTCGACGCGAACGAAAATGGCGTCCAGCCCCATTCACGGACCGGTTACGCAAACGACGTAAAATTTTCAAATTGCGACGCGGGAAACGACGGCCAAACTTAACATTGAATGCGCCACCTAGGGGGCATGTTTATCTACACGCCGCGTATCTCTTACGGAAACGGCGTATCTTTACTGCGAAGGGCAAGCATAAGTTTGAGAATCGGCGTAACGACTCATTTGCATATTCTACGCCGACCTCAATGGAAGCGCCACCTAGCGGCCAGCGTAAATATTGCACCCTAAGATACGACGGAGAACAAACCTAAACAATCCAATCAGCTCGTATCAAATCCGGCAGGTCCTACATAGTTGATGGGGGATCTAATGGAGGTTGTATAATCAATTTATTTTCCAATCAATCTCAGAACCAATAATCTATAGCGTGTCACACTTAGGGAAGTGGATTTTGGTCAATAGCTAAGATATGAACATGCGCAGTGTGTCCTCTCCGGCTTAGCTTAATAACAGCTGCTCTGGGCCTCTGCTAGAGAGGGGGCCCACGCATTGCGCACAAGAACCGGAAAGGTGTGAAAATAAATGATGAAGGGGGAAAAGGGGCTTTAATACAGCTTTAAATAATCTTAATGCCCAGATGTGTTCCAAGACCGCCGACAGGTGTGTTCCAGGATCACCAGTAGATGTGTTCCAGGATCACCAGTAGATGTGTTCCAGGATCACCAGTAGATGTGTTCCAGGATCACCAGTAGATGTGTTCCAGGATCACCAGGAGATATATTCCAGGATCACTAGTATATGTGTTCCAGATGACCAGTCCCGTAGATGTGTTCCTGGATCACCAGTAGAGGTGTTCCAGGATTACCGGCAGATGGTTACAGGATCATTAGTACATGTGTTCCAGGATCACCAGTAGATATGTTTCAGGATCACCAGCAGGTGTGTTCCAGATTACCAGTAGATGTGTACCAGGATCACCAGTAGAGGGGTTCCAGGATCATCAGGAGAGGTGTTTCAGGATTACCAGCAGATGAGTTACAGGACCATTAGTACATGTGTTCCAGAATCACCCGTAGATGTGTTCCAGGATCATCAGCAGGTGTGTCCCAGATCACCAGTAGATGTGTTCCAGGATCACCAGTAGAGGGGGTTCCAGGATCATCAGTAGATGTGTTCCAGGATCACCCGTAGAGGTGTTCCAGGATCACCAGTAGAGGTTTTCCAGGATCACCAGTAGAAGTTTTCCAAGATCACCAGTAGAGATTTTCCAGGATCACCAGTAGAGGTGTTCCAGAAACACCAGTAGAGGTTTTCCAAGATCACCAGTAGAGTTTTTCCAAGATCACCAGTAGGGGTCTTCCAGGATCTCCAGGAGATATATTCCAGGATCACTAGTAAATGTGTTTCAGGTGACCAGTAGATGTGTTTCTGGATCACCAGTAGAATTGTTCCAGGATCATCAGTAGAATTGTTCCAGGATCATCAGTAGAATTGTTCCAGGATCACCAGCAAATGAGTTACAGGATCATCAGTACATGTGTTCCAGGATCACCCGTAGATGTGTTCCAGGATCACCAGCAGGTGTTTTCCAGATCACCAGTAGATGTGTACCAGGATCACTAATGGATGTGTTCCAGGATCACCAGCAGGTGTGTTCCAGATGACCAGTAGATGTGTACAAGGATGACTAGTAGATGTGTTCCAGGATCACCAGCAGGTGTGTTCCAGATCACCAGTAAATGAGTTCCAGGATCACCAGTAGAGGTGTTCCAGGATTACCTGCAGATGTGTTCTAGGATCATCAGTAGATGTGTTCCAGGATCACCCCATAGATGTGTTCCAGGATCACCAGCAGATGTATTCCAGATCACCAGTAGATGTGTACCAGGATCACTAGTAGATGTGTTCCAGGATCACCAGCAGGTGATTGAGATGATGTCATCACTGTTCGTCCACCCACTTGCTTCTCTCCTCTCATCCACCGCTCTCATGCAGCCCGCTCACCCGTCACAGCCGCAGCCCGCTGGTTAGGCGGTGACCCTGCGGCAAGAGAATTGGGGCTATGAGCTTTATGGCTTTAGCCCCAATAGCCACCCCCTAGCTTTGCCACTGCAGACTGGTTGTACCCAAGTTGATCGACTTGGGTACAATCAGCCTGCCCATACATGGTTTGAATCTTGGGCCTGAGATTCAAACCCTCTATGGCCTGCTTAAGAGCTCTTCTTTTGCAAGACACTATGGGCTAGATTCAGGTATAATTGTGTAATTTTGTGTTGGCGTAGCTTATGCTGTTTACACTACGCCGCCGCAACTTTTACGGGCAAGTGCTGTATTCACAGGGGGAGTGTATTATTTAAATAACGCGCGATCCCGCGCCGAACGTACTGCGCATGCGCCGGCCGTGAATTTATCCCAGTGCACATGCCCCAAATCACGACGTCAATACGCAATGTAAACGACGGGAACGTCACTTACGCAAAGCCCTATTCGCGAATGCTTTACGTAAACGACGGGAAAAAAAAAACGCCGGCACGCCATCCATACTTAACATTGGCTGCGCCTCATACAGCAGAGGTAACATTTCGACGGACCTACGCTAATGCAAACGACGTAAAAAAAATGCGCCGGCCGGGCGTACGTTCGGGAATCGGCGTATAGGCTCATTTGCATATTTTAGACGGGAACGCCACCTAGCGTCCAGCCTAAAATATGAAAATAAGATACGACGGCGTAAGAGACTTCCGCAAGTCGGATCTAATGGAAATATATGCGTAACTGATTCTATGAATCAGTCGCATAGATAGGAGGGCTCAGACGCAGAGATAAGACGGCTTATCTGGATCTGGCCCTATAACTTTGATCGTATTTTTATTCTAACAGGATCCCGTTAACCACTTCAGACCCGCGCTACCGTCGAATGACGGCAACAGCCCGGGTCTGAATATCCAACATGCCGTCATTTGACGGCATCTCCTTTGGGCGTTCCCAGCGCTCGCAGTAGAGCGCGCTGCGGGGAAGCCCTGTGTTGTCCGTGTCCCTTGGACACGGCCAATCACAGATCGCGGCGAACGGCCAATCAGAGTGGCCGTTTGCGATGCGATCTGTGGGCGAATGAGAGATGATCTCATAGATCATCTCTCATTGCCGTTTTACACAGAGACAGCGTCCTGTCTCTGGAGGGGAGGAGTCCGATCTGTGTTCCTTCCTACATAGGGACACAGATCGGTCACCCCCCCCCCCCCAGTCACCCCCCCTCCCCCCACAGTTAGAACACACCTAGGATACACATTTAACCCCTTCCTCACCCCCTAGTGTTAACCCCTTCAATGCCAGTCACATTTATACTGTAATTAGTGCATATTTATAGCACTGATCGCAGTATAAATGTGAATGGCGCCAAAAATGTGTCAAAAGTGTCCGCCATAACGTTGCAGTACCAATAAAAATCGCAGATCGCTGCCATTTCTAGCAAAAAAAAAATAATAATAATAATTCTCTTCCCTATTTTGTAAGCGCTATAACTTTTGCGCAAACCAGTCGCTTATTGCGATTTTTTTTTTTTTTTTTACCAAAAATATGTAGAAGAATACGTATCGCCCTAAACTGAGGAAAAAAAATTAGTTTTTTTTTAAAATTGGGATATTTATTATAGCAACAAGTAAAAAATATTGTATTTTTCTTCAAAATTGTCGCTCTTTTTTGATTATAGCGCGAAAAATAAAAACCGCACAGGCGATCAAATACCACCAAAAGAAAGCTCTACTTGTGGGGAAAAAAGGACGTCAATTTTGTTTGGGAGCCACGTCGCACGACCGCGCAATTGTCAGTTAAAGCGACGCAGTGCCGTAAGCTGAAATTTCACCTGAGCAGGAGGGGGGTGTATGTGCCCAGTAAGCAAGTTAATGATAAAGTATCCGATTTGGGTGGACTGACCCTTGGATAGGTCCACATAGGGGTTTCTGTTTGTGTGTTCAGACATACAAGGAGCCTCATAGGAGTAGGTTGCCTCGGGCCCGTTATTGCTCCCAGAGATGGCGAATCCACGAGACAATAGACTTCATTAGCTGCTCTCGGAATCATCGTTCAAGCAGTGATACCGGATAATGTATTTGTAAATAATTTAACACTCAGCAGGAACAAACAAAAACATAATCATCGGCGCGGCCCTCTCCCCGGCTCGGCTCTCTCCCCGGCTCGGCTCTCTCTCCCAGGCTCGGCTCTCTCCCAGCGGCTCGGCTCGGTTAAATTTGCACAGTTGGCTTAAGTGATAAAAATGTGAATCTATTTTATAGTTAAAAAGAATAAAAAAAAACAATCACCACTCCATTCCCACGGATGAACACGATTAGAAAGGTTGAAAAGAAAATCTGCAAAATGTTCATACAGTATATACAGTACTGTGCAAAAGATTTAGGCGGGTGTGAAAATATGCTGTAACTTAAGAAAGCTTTCAGAAATAGAAGTAATAGTTTTTTTTTTTTTTTATCAATGAACAAAATGAGGAGAAGAGAAATTTAAATCAATATTTGGAGTGACCACCCTTTGCCTTCAAACCAGCATTAGTTCTTCTAGGTCCACATACACACAATGTTTGAAGGAACTCAGCAGGTAGGTTGCCCCAGACATCATGGAGAACTAAGCAGAGATCTTCTGTGAATGTCAGCTGCCTCCTATCCTTCTGTCTCTTCAGGTTATCCCAGACACACGCCAAGATGATTAGATCAGGGCTCTGTGGGGGCCAAACCATCACTCCTTGTTCTTCTTTAGACTGAAGATAGTTGTTGAGTCATGAATTGCCAGTAATACCTTCATGCCCTGTCCGTCTGTTTACCTGGTCTGAGTGTCAGCCTTGGGTTGCACTTTCACACCTGCATGGTTAAGTAATCTTCCCTCAGCATTAGAGCTGCACGATTAATCGCGGAGAGAATCGCAATCTCGATTCTTCCCGCCCGCGGTATGACCCGCGATTTTCGGGTGCGGCCATTAATTATTCTCACCTGTCCCATGTGCATGTGTCCCGGAAGTCGCTCACATTCCCCATCACCACCATCCTCCAATCCGCAGCAGGAGCGTCATCATCTGCTGCCGCGCCGCATGGCATGCCGGGATATGTAGTCCCGCCTCTGTTGTTAGTGAAGGCGGAGGTCTCCTTGTAGAACTACCAATCCCAGGATTCCTAGCGGGCCTGGTTTGAGACAGGGAGCGGAGCAGAGAATGCTGACCGGAGGCGGGGAGATGAGGGCAGGTGCTGGGGGAGCCCAGCCAGAGCTTTACCACTGAAGGAAGCAGAAGTCGGGGGTGGCACCAAGGTGAGGGCCGGCGGAGGGGTTCTGTGTAACCCCGAAGCCTGAGAGAGAGAACCATTGTACTACCTGGGGGCCGGAGCGAAAGTATACATATATGGATAGGGGTGACAACATGGGCAATGGTGACAACATGGGCAATCGTTACAACATGGGCAATGATGACAACATGAGTAGAGGTGACAACATATTGACAAGAACGGGGTTTACTACCACTTTTTCCCAGAATCGTGCAGCTCTACTCAGCGTGGCTCCACCCTAGCCCCTACAGGATACACTATTTAACACTGTGCTGTCCAAGCCTGCCTGGCCTGAGCAATATTGTGTGTTTGGTTTCCTGTCTCCTGCTTGCCTTGTGCTCTATGTCTGTTACCGATCTTGGCTTGCTTTGACTATATCTGCCTGCTTGTTACCCTGACCTTTGTTGTGTTCTCTGTTTATCCTTGTCTGCTAGTTGCCCTGACCTTTTGGCTTATCTCCTGACTATTCTCATGTAGTGTACCATGAGCGTGAGCTGGGATACCTTGGGGGCCGCGACCTGGAGCCAGTTGCAGCACAGTTTATCCTCACCACTAAAGGCTCTGGTAAACACCTGCTGGCTCTTAGACTCCATGCCTCTGGGAATCTTATGCTCTAGCTCCCTGTGGGATCCGTTTTGGTGCTCCAGTGGACCTGCTTTTGTGAACCACAGAGAGTTCCCTCCGCAGCAGTCAGCCATAGGGTCCACTCCTGACCCCAACGTTGTGCATCTGTCACCTGGGCTCAGGTGACCTGACACGTTTGCTGTATGTTTGGGGTGGTTGTCCTGCTGCAGAAGGAATTTGAGGCAAATCACACACCTACATGATGGTATGGCATAATGGATAAGCATCTGCCTGTATTTCGTAGCATTGAGGACACCGTTGATTAGGCAACATTGAGGACCGTAGACGCAGTGGCCGGCCATGGAAACTTAATGTGGCAGATGAAAGACACATCATGCTTTCTTCCCTTTGACATTGGAAAAGATGTCCAGCAGTGCAATCGGCACAGAACTGGTGGAATCCAGTGGGACTCAGGTACACCCATCTACTGTCCAGAGAAGTCTGGCCAGAAGTAGCCTTCATGGAAGAATTGCACCAAAAAAGCCAAACCTCTGACATGGAAACAGGCTTAAGCGACTCAACTATGCAGGAAAACATAGGAACCGGGATGCAGAAAAAGACAGCAGGTGCTCTTGTTTTTGAGAAGCTCACAGTGTTCAGTGAAATCAATTTCATCACAGCTGTGAAAGACAAAAGGTTGTGAGTGAAATCAACCAAATGGGGTTACAGAAATAAAAACCTGACAAATATGCATAGATCACATTGAGGTCTTTGGGTTCCTAATATTACCAGGCAGCTCATATTTCCCAACTAACCCTACTCCAACTGCCATTTCAACCCTCCTTTGGCTTCCCCATAGGCTTGGCCCTCCTCATGACTTCCTTTAGCGCCTCCCTTTTTTAAATAATCCTTTATTTCCATCGGGCTTCGAACAACCAGGATTTTTCCCCTGGTGGTCATACCACAGGTTCACGGAGGTCAGCCACTTTCTAACATTTCACACCTTCCTTTCTTGGCCTTCATTTCAGAAAGCCCACAAGGCGCCGCTCACTGAATTTCTTCGGTATGCCCAAATACGCCACTGGGTGTCTTCGCTGAGATGCAACTCTTCTTACCCCTTTCAAAAAACAGCCTTCGAACACACCTCCCTCCACTTTCCTGGCTCCCCGGGCACCATCTCTAGGACCCACTTCTCCCTCTACACCATAGACCATCCTACCGCTGCTTCCTATAAATCCCGGTGGGAACGTGACTTGGCAATCTTCAATCGACCCAGAGGAGTTGAGTGGATCACAACCTGGTCCTCCATTGTAAAGTGCTCCTTCCAACCTTAGAGGCTGCTTACAAGGTCCTTCTAAGATGGTATTGGGTCCCGGCCCATATAGCGAGTTAAAAACCAATCCTATAATGACAGGTGCTTTAGGGGCTGTGGCCAGCGAGGGGAGATTGTCCATACCTGGTGGTCCTGCCCCCGTCTAACGAGGTTCTAGTCCAGGATGTTCAGGCTCCTTTATTGTTTGTTTCATTATTATTATACAGGATTTATATAGTGCCAACAGTTTGCGCAGCGCTTTACAACATCAGGGAAGACCGTTACAATACAATTCAATACAGTAGGGATCAGAGGGGCATGGTCATTAGAGCTTACAATCTAGAAGGGAGGGCGAAGTGGAACAAATGGTAGTAGATCTGTGGGTGATCAGATGGACAAAATTAAAGCGGTGGTTCACCCTAAAATTACTCTGTCCCATCCCATCCAGCATACTGGTGTCAGCGCCAGTATGCTGTTTTTTTTTTTTTTAATTGCTCAACTTACTGTTTAATGAATAATTTTCTTTTTTGTCCACCGCGGGTGAATGGCGCAGCTATGCTCGTCACGCCTTCCGAAAACTACTCTGTCCTATCCCATCCAGCATACTGACGTCAGCTGTGTTTTTTTTTAATTGCTCAACTTACTGTTTAATGGATAATTGTCTTTTTTGCCCACCGCGGGTGAATGGCGCAGCTATGTGCGTCACGCCTTCCAAAAAAAGCCGATTTAGGACTCGGCTATTCCCGGCGCTATACGGCACCTGCGCACAGACCTAGGAGCTGACTGCGCAGGCGCCGTATATAGCCGAGTCCTATTTCTACTTTTTTCGGAGGGCATGACGCGCCATAGCCATAGGACTCGGATATATACGGCGCCTGCGCAGTCAGCTCCTAGGTCTGTGCGCAGGCACCGTATAGCGCCGGGAATAGCCGAGTCCTAAATCGGCTATTTTTGGAAGGCGTGACGCGCATAGCTGCGCCATTTACCCGCGGTGGGCAAAAAAGACAATTATCCATTAAACAGTAAGTTGAGCAATTAAAAAAAAACACAGCATACTGGCGCTGACGCCAGTATGCTGGATGGGATAGGACAGAGTAATTTTAGGGTGAACCACCGCTTTAAAATACAGTTGTTAGATGTGGGTAGGATAGGCTTCTCTGAAGAGGAGGGTTTTCAGGGATCCTCTAAAAGCCAATAGAGAAGGAAATAGACTGACAGATTGGAGTAAGGAGTTCCATAGGCTTGGAGAGGCTCTGGAAAAGTCCTGTAGATGAGCATGGGAGGAGGTGATGAGAGAGTTAGAGAGCAGGAGGTCTTGAGAAGAACGAAGAGAACGATTAGGTTGGTATTTAGAGACTAGGTCAGTGATGTAGCTGGGGGCAGAGTTGTGGATGGCTTTGTAGGTCGTAGTTAGTATTTTGAATTTATTTAGTTGGGCGAGCGGAAGCCAGTGGAGGGATTGACAAAGAGGAGCAGCAGAGACAGAGCGGTTGGTAAGGTGGATGAGTCTGGTAGCAGCGTTCATGGTGGACTGAAGGGGGGATAGAGTATGCAGTGGTAAACCAATGAGAAGGGAGTTGCAATAATCGAGGCGAGAGATGACCAGGGAGTGAGTTAGGAGTTGTGTTGCGTCATTGGTTAGAAAGGGGCGTATTTTGGAGATGTTGCGAAGGTTGAGGCGGCAAGTTTTGGACAGTGATTGGACGTGGAGCTTGAAGGACAGCTCAGGGTCCAGGACTACACCTAGGACCTTGGCATGTGGGGGATGGGCTTATGGTTGTGCCATCAATTTTAACAGAGAGGTCAGTGGAAGAGGCACGTAGGGGAGGAAGAATTATAAGTTCAGTTTTGGATAGGTTGAGTTTGAGGAAGTGGTGTTTCATATGCCAAATGTTCAATCGCCAGAACCTGGAAGAAACCCTCAGTTTTGTTTGCTGTGGTGAAGAGCATCTTGAACATCCTCATGGTCAATGAAAACATGTCTGATATCTTACGTGATTCTCACTCCCAATTTCATAAAGTCTGGTCACCCCGGTGGTCTTATGCTCTCCCCACCCTGCATACAATTAGCCTGGGCCTTAATTAATCCTAATCTTAATTAATTTTAACACTTTCTCACTGCACCTAAAAATAAAACCCTTTGGTTAGCATTGAGCTTTGAGGATAGAATTAGCATTGAAGGTACATCTAATGTGGTAATTATTGTTGGGAATCGAGCTCTGAGGCCACGTACACACGATCAGACCGGTCTGATGAAACTGGTCCGACGAACCGTTTTCATCGGACCAGGCTGAAGTGGCCTGATGGTCTGATGTGCGTACACACCATCAGGCCAAAAATCCGATCAGACCAGAAAGTGGTGGCGTAAAACACAACGACGTGCTGAAAAAACGAAGTTCAATGCTTCCAAGCATGCATCGACTTGATTCTGAGCATGCGCGGGTTTTTGGTCCGATGCTTTTGTGTACTAACCATCGAACCTGTCCGACGGACAGGTGTCCGTTGGACAGATTTTAAAGCAAGTTTTAAAACTTTGGTCCGACGGACAACGGTCTGATGGGCCGTACACACCATCGAATTGGTCCGATGAAACTGGTCTTAAGACCAGTTTCATCGGACCGGTCTGATCGTGTGTACGCGACCTAAGTATTGAGTTGGTTGTTTCATTTGTAATAAGCTGTCTCATGCAACAGTTTTTGAACTGAACGGCACTTTCGGAGGCTTTGATTTCAAGCTCAAAAGAGTACTTTTGAAGAATAGTGCCTGAACAAGGACCTTTATGGCGGGATCAGCGGGGATATTTTTAATGAAAGCTGCATATTTAAAACTATTAAAGATGTCTTCTGAAATGACATGAACATGTGTTAATCTTATTAGGTTTACATCTAGTTTACAGAGGACTGGCGAGAGCAGCAGATACTACCCTTGGTTCCTTCTGTCAGCAGGAACATGAGGCTATTGGGGCCACTGGAACACCAACACTGGAAGATTGTAACTGGAAGAATGTCTTGCTCGACGAGCCTTACTTTTTTCTAGGACGTGCAGACGAAAATTTAGATTTTGATACGTGTAGCGCTACCCCCGAAGGAGCCGCTGATTGATTGTTGGGATCGGCAAATTAAGTTACCCTATCGTTGTCTAGGGGTGTGATGCAGGAACAGGATAATGAGCAGGTCCAGACAGTCAATAAAGGTTTTTCCAATGCTTTATTTCCAGGCCAACACAGCCAACATCAACTTCAGTGAGAAAGGAGAAAAAAAAGGTTGATGAAAGAAAGGGAGAACTTGCGATGTCAGGCCTGGATATGAAGAGGGCAGACTGGCCCTCAGTAATACCAACTTCAAATTCGCCGCCACTTTGTAGAATGGGTGAGCAGGGCGAATCTCTCCAGTAGACTCTAGCCCAGGTCACCGGGAGACAGTAAAGCGTACCTGTAGCAACCCGGTCACCAGATCCCAATTGGTTCGTTCAAGCCCTGCCGGACAACCTGCCTCCGGGTCCTCCTCGAGCCGATCCCCCAATCGCACGGCACTCAGCCTAGGATCCTTTCAATAGAACTGGGAACCCAGTAAGGCACTGGGGTCTCCTTTCGCCTCCGGGTGAGGCTCGGTGAAGCCTGTAAGCTTGGCCAGGTGGGCCACGCCGGCAGGGTCCATGGATGAACGCACCCTAAAGGTGGATGCCGCACCTGGAACCGGGACCCTGCGCAGATTTTAGAACACATGACACCTTTCACAGATATACCCCTTGTCATGGACCTTGGAATGCTAAAGTGTTTCTACTTAAAATCTGTTACACAGTGGGGGGTCTCTGCCCTGTCTTAAGGCTAACTCCCTGTCCAAACGGCTCCATTGTTCTGTGTCTGGCTATTGTGTACATTGATTGCCCCCTGGGGCTTCCGTCTAATTACACATAGCAGTCCTGCTATTCAATCGGACCAATCTCTGTTGACTATTCCAAGTCCTCATTTGCATGTCTAAGAATGACCTGAGTGAGGACTGCATGTACTTTACAATTGACCAATAGGAAAGTGGATGTTCCAAATTCTGTATAAAAGTGTGCTGTGTGGCTTCCAAATAAAGAGTCCTGTTTGAACTTACATACAGCCTGCCTGGTGTTTGTTCTAATGGATTTTGAATGGCACATAGCTGTAGTTCGGATTCCCGGAGCCTTGGATGACTGAACCATCAGACATTGCGATCGGCAATCTGATCCAATAGTAGCAGAGGAGTGTCGGGAGAGCGTAACCGAGAGCGTCACACCCCTCCCCAGCATACCCTGCGAGGGGAAAAATCCTCCAATTGGCTGCTGGGGAAGACTTGCTCTGCCAGAAACCCCCTCTGGCGCCAACTGCAGGCCAGAGATGATACCACATCCCTAAAATGCAGACTGACCCAGTGGACCTTTCCGGAATAACAGAAGTCACAATTTAGGTAAATCATAAATGGGAGCAATGTAACTCTCCCATTCCAACTAACTTTAGTGTAGTGCCCATACTGAAAGTAAGGGGGCGCTACATACGCATGGTTGGATCCATCGTGTCTCAGAAGTCCAGAGAGATGGTGGTACAATGCTATGAGGAATGTTGTTTTTGTGAATCAGAAGGAACATTTCAAGAGCCTTGTTATTGAGTTCTGGCTGTTTTGAAGGCCCTGGGAGGCAGGGCTGTCTTAATGAGAGGGCACACCTGGGCACTTTCCCCAAAGCAGCTGGTCTGAGCCCACGCTGCCCCAAAATCGGGGGGCCCCCCATGATGGCACTGAGAGTGATAGATACACAGGGGAGGCAATCTGCCTCCTACCTACTTGATGTCTGTTTACCTGCACTGTCCTCATTGTAGGGGCCCCAGAGCATTACTTTGCCCAGGGGCCCATGATGCTATTAAGACGGCCCTGCTGGGAGGACTTACCAAGGACTTGGGGTCTACCTATTAAAGTTCACCTTGTCTTATAATATAATTATAGTTCTTAGGTCCATCACTCTTCCACCATATGTCCTTCTTCGTATCATAAAACTCCTGGAGTGTCCCTAACTGTGTTTAAAGGTGTATAATTTGTATTTAATAAACAGTTTTTATGCTCTACATGTTTAACCCTCAACCAGGGGTGGACTGACAATTCATGGGGCCCCTGGGCAATAGAAGATAATGGGGCCCCTGGGCTTACAGATGGCCACCATGCCAGGAGGAGGTGCAGAGGCAGGGCAGCTAAAATCTCAGGATTTTCACATCAAAAGCATGTCGGTTTCGGACAGATTTTTACATACTGTCCCTGGTTTCATTGAGCCTGGCAACCTTGATGGGGCCTGTAACTGTCACCACCGCTTACGATCTTCCATCCATCCACTACAAGCTTATCCGACACACTGTGACAATCTTGCATACACGATCCATATCCATTCCCATAAACAAGACGAGACTCAAGCTCTGCACTTGCTTCCAAAGATAAGACAATTTATTGGTATTTTCTAAGCTTCTTATACAGTCTCAAGCATAATGCAGTTAGTCACAGGACAATGTAGTCTCCACCCCCCTTCACACCATGGGGGGCTTCAATCACACTCTAAAAGGCATTCAGGTAAGCTAACCATGTAGACTTGTCGGCACCGCATCTTCAATAGAGTTAACTCAGAGAGCATGACATTCCTCTAGACAATGACATAAAAACCAAACACTATCACACAATGGCAGAGTCTTGTGAGAGTGGGTGCAATCAACACCTTCAACGGAATGTCTTTACAGTGAATAGCCAACACCTTAAGATATTTCAATAGCCTATTATACAAAGGTATGACTCACTGTCTGGTTGACCTGGTAATGTCATCATGAACTCCTTGTGATATCTCAGTCCTAAAATGAAGTATTAATAATGTCCCATCTGTAATATATGAATTATGATTCTTTGTCACCCTATGGCCCTAGTGGACATAAGGTGACCCTAGACATAGGAATATCTCAGTCTGTCACTGTTCATTCCGTTACATCTCTCCCCTTTCAGTGGGAGACGGACATAGGTGGGTACCCCAAACGGGTTGACTCCGAAGTCCGTCAGTTGTTCCAGTCCTCCAATGCTGGTATCCATACTGTACCCCAAATAAATGGCTCCAAACTTAGCATTACTCACCCCGCCAACCTCTGCCTCTCTCAGAGAACACGCCTGCCGCTGGGGAGAAGGCAGGGTGAATGGGCTCAGTCCATCATGCTGTTGGGGGTCTGGGCCAACTGCCCCCCCTTCCTGGGGTATACCAGTGGAGACTGAAGTCCCATCCACTGGTGCTTGGTGAAAACCCCCCAGTGCTTGCAAAGCAAAGCCGACATCCTTCTGTCCCAGTCCTGTACCATTTTCTGGGGTTGTGCCAGTGTAGACTGAAGTCCCATCCACTACCCCAGGAACCCCCTCTTCTGTTAGTGAGGAGCAGAGGCCTGGGGCACTCTGCTCTGTTGCCAGCTCTTCCGCTGGGTTGCTGTGAGTGGAGACCACAGTCCCATCCACTACCACAGGATCCCCCTCTTCTGTTAGTGAGGAGCAGAGGCCTATGACACTCTGTTCTGTTGCCAGCTCTTCCGCTGGGTTGCTGTGAGTGGAGACCACAGTCCCATCCACTACCACAGGGTCCCCCTCTTTTGTTAGTGGAGAGCAGAGGTCCGTGACCCTCTGTTCTGTTGCCAGCTCTTCCGCTGGGTTGCTGTGAGTGGAGACCACAGTCCTATCCACCACCACAGGGTCCCCCTCTTCTGTTAGTGGAGAGCAGAGGTCCGTGACCCTCTGTTCTGTTGCGAGTGATTCAGCTGGGGGTAAAAGCTTTACCACCTCAGCTTGTTGTTGGAGAGAGGGGCCAACCGCCCCGGCTCTCTGGAACTCCACACCATCCGCTTTGGCTTTAGGGAAGGCAATCTCTGTATTTTCCACTGCCGATTCATCAGCCAGGAGTTCACAGTTGTCATATGAACTTTCCTCATAGTCCCAGGCAATGGGAGCCCCACCCTGCTGCTCCATCATAGTCATGGCCTTCTGTGGGGCTGTCATCTCCTGGCCACGGGCACTCTTGGGCTACATACCACCGGAGGGCTCTGTAGCTCTCGTCTAGCTGCATCTCTGCCCGGATCAGCCTGCTTAACTCAGCTGTCCACTCCTGCTTCGGTTGTTTCCCCAACAACAGCATTCGTACGTCATACTGCGGCCAGTACCTTGCATAGATGGAGGGGAGGACCTTTCCTTGGTTTTGCTGCTCCCGAGCTAACGCTTCCTTCCAGAGTTGGCACCGAATCACATCCGACCATCCCAACAGGACCTCCTCTGATACTGGTCCTCTATGCTGTATCCGCATCTCTTGTAACCTTCTTTGGAATTCCTCTTCCATGGAGACTGGTATCTGCACCTCTCCTCTCTCTTTAGTTGGTGCTGCTGTGACTTCAGCAGCTGCTGCAGCACTTCTTCTCTGTAGCAAGGTGGCATTCAGAGCCGCAATAACTCGGTCCCTGATCTCCGGTGTAGGGTTAGGACCATAATGTGTCAGTCTTATGTTAACAGCCTGATCAAAACTTGCTTCTTCGGGTGTCCTGTCTGTTACGGCGGGCCTTTTAGCTCTATCCATTTCGACCAGTTCTGCGATAATGTCCCTTTTCTTACGGTTGCTGGCCGGTCTGCCTCGGCTCTCCAGTAAGTCCATGAGGGAAGAGAGCTTCATCCGTTCATACACCGTCTCCATTGTCATGTGCCCTTGTAGCTGTCCTTCTGATGATGGAATCATCCCACTGCTGTGCCACCAAATGTAACGGTCACCACCGCTTACAACCTTCCATCCATCCACTACAAGCTTATCCGACACACTGTGACAATCTTGCATACACGATCCATATCCATTCCCATAAACAAGACGAGACTCAAGCTCTGCACTTGCTTTCAAAGATATGACAATTTATTGGTATTTTCTCAGCTTCTTATACAGTCTCAAGCATAATGCAGTTAGTCACAGGACAATGTAGTCTCCACCCCCCTTCACACCATGGGGGGCTTCAATCACACTCTAAGGCCTCGTACACACGATCGGACATATCCAATGAAAACGGTCCGCGGACCATTTCCATCGGATATGTCCGATCGGGAGTTTGATCCGATGGCGTGTACACACCATCGGATCAAATTCCCCGCCGCCGGTGACGTGGCGGTGACGCGGCGGTGACGTTGACGCCGCCACGTCACCGCCGCGTCACCGCACCAGGAAGTTAAACACTTCCGCACATGCGCCGAATCCATTCGGCGGCGGCGCGGCGGCCGTGGGGGACGACATGTCTGCTGGTAAGTGTACTAACCAGCAGACATGTCGGGCGGACAGATTCCACCGGATAGATTTCAAAGCTTGCTTTGAAATCTGTCGGGTGGAGAAATCTGTCCGCTAGCCCATACACACGAGCGGAGATGTCTGCTGAAACGGTCCATCGGACCGTTTTCAGCGGACATATCCCCTCGTGTGTACGAGGCCTAAAAGGCATTCAGGTAAGCTAACCATGTAGACTTGTCGGCACCGCATCTTCAATAGAGTTAACTCAGAGAGCATGACATTCCTGTAGACAATGACATAAAAACCAAACACTATCACACAATGGCAGAGTCTTGTGAGAGTGGGTGCAATCAACACCTTCAACGGAATGTCTTTACAGTGAATAGCCAACACCTTAAGATATTTCAATAGCCTATTATACAAAGGTATGACTCAATGTCTGGTTGACCTGGTCATGTCATCATGAACTCCTTGTGATATCTTTAAAGCAAGTGCAGAGCTTGAGTCTCGTCTTGTTTATGGGAAAGGATATGGATCGTGTATGCAAGATTGTCAGAGTGTGTCAGATAAGCTTGTCGTGGTTGGATGGAAGGTCGTAAATGGTGGCGACCGTTACAGGGCCCCCTAGTGGCATGGGGCCCTCAGGCAGTGCCCGAGAGTCCCAATGGTCAGTCTGCCCCTGCCCTCAACACCTGTGAGGTTTGTCTCGTGATTGGGGGGTTAAGGGCTGATTATGGCGAGTCTGCAGGCTGCGGGTGCGTTTGGAGGACAGGAGACACAGGTCTGGCAGAGGGAATCCGAGATCCGTCACAGGCAGGGGACACTCCAGGGACGCTCCAGGGACGCTCCAGGGTGAGCTAAAGTCCCAAAGAGGAATTACCCGGGACTAGAGGTCTATCCAATATAGTGTACCTTGCCTTGTATTTTAATTATAGGCCCTCTCAAGTCCATCCATCTCCCTCCTGTCTTGTGTTCTTCTGGGTATCATAAAGCTTGTGTCCGTCTGTCCTAAACTCCAGAATAATCTGAAGGCCCAAGGGGGGCCTACCAGGAACTGGAGATCTATGTAATAAAGTGGGCCTCGTCTTATATTATAGTTATAGGTCCTCTCCACTCCATCACTCTCCCTCTTGTTGTGTGTCCTTCTGGGTATCATAAAACCTGCATCTGTCTGCCCTTACTCCAGGCTGTTCTGAAGGCCCAAGAAAGACCTACCTGCGACTGAAGATCTACTAATAAAGTGGACCTTGTATTATAACCCCACCAGGTCTATCGCCCCCCCCCCCCCCCCTCGTGTCACATGTCCCTCTGGGTATCATAGAACCTGCATTTGTCTGCCCTTACTCCAGGCTGTTCTGAAGCCCAAGAAAGACCTACCTGGGACTGAAGATCTACTAATAAAGTGGACCTTGTCTTATATTATAACCCCACCAGTCCACATGTCCATCCTGGGTATCATAAGAAACCTTTCAGTCCTGTCCGGCTTTGGGCAGATATTGGGAAATGATTTCAGCCCCCCCACCGAGCCTCATCTCAGGAATTGTCACCTTTTATATATAGAAGCTCAGCCAGAAACACTGCACCCTCACAGAATCTTATAACAAGGGATGACACGATCGATGCTGCGGCCACAGTGAAGCACGGGGAAGCTGTGTTTACACACAGCTCTCCCCGTTCTTCAGCTCCGGGGACTCCAGCGGCGATCCCGGAGCTTCGGACCGGGTCACGGGAGCGTGCCGCGGGCGCGCACCCGTGACCCACGGCTGGGTACTAGAAACCAACGTATATATACGTTGATGTGCCCAGCCGTGCCATTCTGCCGACGTAAATGTGCAGTAGGCGGTCCTTAAGTGGTTAAACTTTAAATTAAAAACTTTTTTTACTTTTAAATTTTTTTAATAAGGGTTTATATTTAAAATAAAAATAATATCTTATTTCTATTATATATACAGTGTAGACCAAAAGTTTGGACACACCTTCTCATTCAAAGAGTTTTCTTTATTTTCATGACTATGAAATTGTAGGGTCACACTGAAGGCATCAAAACTATGAATGTAACACATGTGGAATTATATACATAACAAAAAAGTGTGACACAACTGAAAATATGTCATATTCTACGTCCTTTTGCTTTGATTACTGCTTTGCACACTCTTGGCATTCTCTTGTCACCTGAAATGCTCTTCCAACAGTCTTGAAGGAGTTCCCAGAGATGCTTAGCACTTGTTGGCCCTTTTGCCTTCACTCTGCGGTCCAGCTCACCCCAAACCATCTCGATTGGGTTCAGGTCCGGTGACTGTGGAGGCCTTGTCTTATAACCCCACCACAGGTCTATCGCCCCCCCCCCCCCCCTCGTGTCACATGTCCCTCTGGGTATCATAGAACCTGCATCTGTCTGCCCTTACTCCAGGCTGTTCTGAAGCCCAAGAAAGACCTACCTGGGACTGAAGATCTACTAATAAAGTGGACCTTGTCTTATAACCCCACCAGGTCTATCGCCCCCCCCCCCCCCTCGTGTCAAATGTCCCTCTGGGTATCATAGAACCTGCATCTGTCTGCCCTTACTCCAGGCTGTTCTGAAGCCCAAGAAAGACCTACCTGGGACTGAAGATCTACTAATAAAAGTGGACCTTGTCTTATATTATAACCCCACCAGTCACATGTCCCTCTGGGTATCATAAAACCTGTCAGTCCTGTCCGGCTTTGGGCAGATATTGGGAAATGATTTCATCCCCCACCGAGCCTCATCTCCAGGAATTGTCACCTTTTATATATAGATGCTCAGGCAGAACACTGCAACCCTCACAGAATCTTATAGACAATGCAATAATACATCAGATTAAGGCAAATAAATTCTTCTTTTTTTTTTTCCGAACTGCTGTAATACCGGCACAATCTGCTTCTCTGAAAACCATTAAAAGTTGCTATTCCGCCCGTCCTCCCCTCTCGCGCTTCCCTTGAAGTTTTATTGATCTAATTTCCTAGATGAGGCAAAATGTCCAATAAAGAGGAGTCCGTCAATAATGAAAAATAGACAATGGGGCTCCATTAAAGCCTGCAGACTGAATACATTAGATCGGGAGATATTTTCTCTTTGTTCCACGGCAGCGAGGATGACCACGGCTGATTTGTCCAGGGGGGGGTCACCATGAAGACCATGGGATGAAGGTTTAAGGGGGGGGGGGGGGGGTCATTAACAAATTTTCGAAATCCTTCAGGTTAAATACAAACTGTCCCTGCGATAGATTTGCACAGCAATAAACATACTACTGTGATCCTTTCATATTTGCTGAACAGTACACACAATGGTGACTACGTATTAAAAAGTCTACAGTGCTGTGTGCTTGGTGTCACCACCCCGGCTCCTGGCTGCTCCTTGGACATGATCACACTGGATCCACCCAACTTGAGCTCTTATACTTCTATAAACCCACCCCCTCCCGCCCACAAAGTCGCTGATAAGCCCCGCCCACTCTACGGTTTTTCTCCAACTCCACAGTATACAAACCTCAGGAGATTCCAAAGGAAAATTAATTCTGGACTTTGTCATGAAATATGTAGACTGAACAAAGAGTGTCTTTTTATATTTTCCTGCAGCATTTTTGTTTAACCACTTAAGACCCGGACCAAAATGCTGCTAAAGGACCTTGCCCCTTTTTGCGATTCGGCACTGCGTCGTTTTAACTGACAATTGCGCGGCCGTGCGACGTGGCTCCCAAACAAAATTGGCGTCTTTTTTTCCCCACAAATAGAGCTTTCTTTTGGTGGTATTTGATCACCTCTGCGGTTTTTATTTTTTGCGCTATAAACAAAAATAGAGCAACAATTTTGAAAAAAAATGCAATATTTTTTACTTTTTGCTACAATAAATATCCCATTATTATATACAACTTTTGTTTTAACCCGCAGTTTTGGCCTTTACGTATTCGTTCTACCTATTTTTGGTAAAATAAAAAAATCTCAATAAGCGTTATCGGTTGGTTTTGCGCCAAATTTATAGCGTTTACAAAATAAGGGATTGTGTTTGATTCCATGTGTGTAATATCATATATTATTTTTTTTACTACTTAATAGCGGCGGGTATCAGCAATTTTATCCGTGATGCGACATTATGGCAGGACGCTTTCGGACAATTTTGACACATTTTTTGGGACAATTATCATTAATGCACA
>CM056053.1:26699588-26817088 GCA_029574335.1 Rana kukunoris
GGATGCGAGCAGCGTAACTGAGTTTCGCCATCGCATCGTTACTTCAACTTAAAAATGGCGCCGGGGGCGTTCCCCGCCGATTTACGCTCAAAAAATATGTTAATGAGCGGAAATCGGCAATTCACGATCGAAATCCGGCGCGACGCAATGACGATACAACGTTTCCGGACGGGATACGCGGCGCATAGATATACCTACATGGGGTTGGAGTATCCTATGTTAGGTATAGGCGTCGTCATCGCGTCGAAAAAAAAAAAAAAAAACGTTGCTTGCGTAAAACGGTCATGAATGGGAATGTGACGTCATTGACGTTCATTCACAGATTTTGGAGCATGCGCACGGGGATGTTTTGACACTCGACGCATGCGCAGTACGTTGGCGGCGGGATCGCGCGTAGTTAGCATACTACACGCCCCGTACCCGCTAAATTTGAATTCCGCCGGCTCATTTGTGATGCGCTGCCGCAACTTTAGGAGCAAGTGCTTCGTGAATGACAGCACTTGCTCCTAAAATTTCGGCAGCGCAACGCAAATGAGAAGCGTTACTCCAGAGCAAAGATGCTCTGGACTACCTGAATCTGGCCCTATGTTGACACATTTCTGAATATTCTTTTGTGGTCACATTATATAATTAGCTCATCGTCCGCGGCGGTTCGTCCATAGAGGGTGCTGAAGCGCCGCCCCCTCTCGCACCGCCACTGAAATACATAGATTCGTGCATTGAATAAATCAATGTATTTTCGCCGCTGTCGCAGACTATTCAGATGGCGAGCGCCGGGCCACCTGAATAAGGGCAGCTGGTTGGCTGTGTGGAAGTACCTATCAGAGCCAGCGTCTTCGATAGTTTTCCCGAATACAGCCCTCGGGCTATAGTCAGCTTCCTGATGCTTATCCAGGGGACGCACGGGGGGTGCGTTCCTTGGATAACACTGACAGGCGTCTCAAACAATCAGGTTCACCAGTTCTAGTTACCGGTAACCTGATTGGCTGAAGCGTCATCAAAGGCAGGAGAAGACATCAAGGGACCGTGGAAGGAGGATGGCCGACCCCAGAAAGGTAAGTGCCGAGCGGAGGGGGGAGGGGCATTTTACAGGGCACAGCGGCGACAATGGGCACAGTGGCATCAATGGGCACAGTGGTGACAATGTCACCAACACATTGGCGACAATGTGCACATTTAATCGGCACAGTCGACTGTGCACAATTTCATTGGCATCCACTTTGACAATGGCATCATTTGGCACAGTGGGTGATTAAATGATAGGCACACAGTGGTGACGATTAAAGGGCACAGTGGCGACAATGGGCACAGTGGCAACAATGGGCACAGTGGCGACAATTAAAAGGCACAGTGGCGACAATGGGCACAGTGGCAACAATGGGTACAGTGGCGACAATTAAAGGGCATAGTGGCATCAATGGGCACAGTGGCGACAATGGGTTCAGTGGCGACAATTAAAGGGCACAGTGGCATCAATTGGCACAGTGGTGACAATGAAAGGGCACAGTGGTGACAATTAAAGGGCACAGTGGTGACAATTAAAGGGCACAGTGGCGACAATTGATGGGCACATTGGCGACAATTGATGGGCACAGTGGCTGCGTTTGATGGCATGGCACAGTGGTGACAATTGATGGCATGGCACAGTGACTGCGTTTAATGGCATGGCATAGTGGTGACAATTGATGGCACAGTGGCTGTGTTTGATGGCATGGCACAGTGGCGACAATTGATGGGCACAGTGGCCGCCTTTGATGGCATGGCACAGTGGTGACAATTGATGGCACAATGGCTGTGTTTGATGACACAGTGACTGCGTTAGATGGCATAGCACAGTGGTGACAATTGATGGCACAGTGGCTGCGTTGGATGGCATGGCACCGTGGTGACCATTGATGGCACAGTGGTGACAATTGATGGCACAGTGGCTGCATTTGATGGGCAAAGTGGCTGCATTTGATGGGCACAGGGGGCTGTAATTGTTTTATTTATTTATTTTTAATTTGCGCCCCCCCCCCCAAGAATTTTGAGCACCAGCCACCACTGCTCATCCTACATTAAGTGGCGTAAGAAGACAGTTAGGGGAGTGCCTCTTAGTGACCGGAAAGCTTATCGTTGACCTTAATCACATCAATGTTCCTTCCTCCCGTCTCCATCCGCTATGGACAGACACTAAATTATCCTCAGGCCGTAAATCCCGTCCCCTTCTAATTTATACCCATTTAGTAAATCACGCTACAGATCAACCTGTTTCCTGGTAAGTTTCTTTGAGCCGCCGCCATTGGCCCGGGCCACTGTCCCCTCCGTCTACTAAATCCTTCCACGGCTTGTAAAATAAATCTATAGCCCGTAGACCTTTGACCTTGACAATTATTGGCAAAGGAAGTTTAGTGGTGGGCCATCTGTCAGGAAGCAATAATCTGTGTAATACACTGGTTTTCCATGAATATGGTCAATATTATTATCTGTCCGATACGTCCCGACATAAATAAGTCTGCACATTTCATAGAATTGTCTCTACAGAGAGGTCCGCCGTCTCTGTCAGGGGACCCTCTTGGGTAAGATCCTTCACCGACACCCCGCGGCGCGGTTCTTCATACGTCCCGGATATATAAGTACACTGGTATGAGATCTCGTCAAAAATCAATCTTGTTCTTCATCAAAGCTATGGATCCTAATGATGACTCAAACGCAAATCCCAATAAAGCTATTAGACTATTAGAG
The DNA here is from genome assembly GCA_029574335.1 of Rana kukunoris. Classification (NCBI taxonomy): domain Eukaryota; kingdom Metazoa; phylum Chordata; class Amphibia; order Anura; family Ranidae; genus Rana; species Rana kukunoris. The sequence goes on from CM056053.1 coordinate 26,702,313, forward strand.
ACAATATGTAGCAAAAAGTTTATTTATTGCCCCCTCTCATCTTGGGAGTGATATATTTCTGGTAATGAGGGATCAAGGACATGATTTGTTCATCTGCATTAATTAAGGACTACCAGGCATTTGTATGCAGGAGGAGTAGCAGAGCAATATATTCACTCATATGCAAGGGACTGATCTCCTAGATCAGGGGTCTCCAAACTGCGGCCCGGGGGCCAGATGTGGCCCTTTGCTTGATTTCATCTGGCCCTTGGGGTGCTTTTTTATTCATTGGCACCAATGATGGGGCAGAATTCCTCCCAATGACACCAATGAGGGGGCAGTTTATCTCCCAATGACACCAATGATAGGGCAGAATTCCTCCCAATGACACCAATTATGGGGCAGAATATCTCCCAATGACACCAATGATAAGGCAGAATTCCTCCCAATGACACCAATGAGGGGGCAGAATATATCCTAATGACAACAATGATATGGCAGAATTCCACCCAATGACACCAATGATAGGGCAGAATTCCGCCCAATGACACCAATGAGGGGGCAGAATATCTCCCAATGATACCAATGATGGGGCAGCATTTCTCCCAATGACACCAATGGTATCTCCCAATGACACAAATGATAGGGCAGAATTCCTCCCAATGACACCAATGAGGGGGCAGAATATCTCCCAATAACAGCAATGGTAGGGCAGAATTCCTCCCAGTGATGGGGCAGAATTTCTCCCAATGACACCAATGATGGGGCAGAATATCTCCCAATGACACCAATGATGGGGCAGAATATCTCCCAATGACACCAATGATAAGGCAGAATTCCACCCAATGACACCAATGAGGGGGCAGAATTCCTCCCAATGACACCAATGAGGGGGCAGAATATCTCCCAATGACAGCAATGATAGGGCAGAATTCCTCCCAGTGATGGGGCAGAATTTCTCCCAATGACACCAATGGTATCTCCCAATGACACAAATGATAGGGCAGAATTTCTCCCAATGACACCAATTAGGGGGCAGAACATCTCCCAATGATAGCAATGGTAGGGCAGAATTCCTCCCAGTGATCGGGCAGAATTTCTCCCAATGACACCAATGATGGGGCAGAATATCTCCCAATGACACCAATGATAGGGCAGAATTCCTCCCAATGACACCAATGAGGGGGCAGAATATCTCCCAATAACAGCAATGGTAGGGCAGAATTCCTCCCAGTGATGGGGCAGAATTTCTCCCAATGACACCAATGATGGGGCAGAATATCTCCCAATGACACCAATGATGGGGTAGAATATCTCCCAATGACACCAATGATAAGGCAGAATTCCACCCAATGACACCAATGAGGGGGCAGAATTCCTTCCAATGACACCAACGAGGGGACAGAATATCTCCCAATGACAGCAATGATAGGGCAGAATTCCTCCCAGTGACGGGGCAGAATTTCTCCCAATGACACCAATGGTATCTCCCAATGACACAAATGATAGGGCAGAATTCCTCCCAATGACACCAATGAGGGGGCAGAATATCTCCCAATAACAGCAATGGTAGGGCAGAATTCCTCCCAGTGATGGGGCAAAATTTCTCCCAATGACACCAATGATGGGGCAGAATATCTCCCAATGACACCAATGATGGGGCAGAATATCTCCCAATGACACCAATGATAAGGCAGAATTCCACCCAATGACACCAATGAGGGGGCAGAATTCCTCCCAATGACACCAATGAGGGGGCAGAATATCTCCTAATCACAGCAATGATAGGGCAGAATTCCTCCCAGTGATGGGGCAGAATTTCTCCCAATGACACCAATGAGGGAGCAGAATATATTCCAATGATACCAATGATATCTTCCAATGACAGCAATGATAGGGCAGAATTTCTCCCAATGACACCAAAGATGGGGTCCAATGACACCAATGATGGGGGATTTTGTACTCTTGATGGCCATAGTCCGGCCCCCTTAAAGTCTGGAGGACAGTAATCCGGCCCTTTGTTTAGAAAGTTTGAAGACCCCTGTCCTAGATGTACACTCCCCGGGCCACTTTCTTACACCTTGCTAGTACAGAGTGGAACCTCGGATTACGAGGTTAATCCGTTCCAGGAGAATGCTCCTAATCCAAAGCACTCGCATATCAAAGCAACTTTCCCCATTGAAGTCAGTGGAAACGAAAATAATTAGTTCTGCATTGACTTCAATTGCATGCAATACCGCATGTGGCCATATGTGCGGGGGCGCCAGAGAGCCTCAGAAACAGCCGGAAAGGCCCGAGGACAGTTCGGCTGACCTCGGCAAACCTTGAAAAGGCTCAGGAACTTAGTATTTCCGAGGCTTTCTGCATAGCTCCCTGATTTTGAGGGACTGTCCCTTATTTGGAGAAATGTCCCTCTTGTCCCTCATTTCTCCTCATTTCTCCTTCATGTTTGTCTGATCTATAAAGTTGTATATAAAATGCACTTTTTATCTACCAAAAAGTGTTTCCCAGAGCTAAACCTTTCATCTGATTTCTAAATTGCTGCATTTGTAAATTCCAAAAGCCAATATAAAGGAATAGTAGTGGTAAAAAAATAACTTGTGGGTTTAACCAATCTTGTTTTTTTGTACGATTCATTTTTGGGACCATTGTCATTTATACAGCGATCAGTGTTATAAAAATGCACTGATTACTGTGTAAATTACACTGGCAGTGAAGGGGTTTACCACTAGGGGTGCTGAAGGGGTTAAGTGTGTCCTAGGGAGTGATTCTAACTGTTAGGGGGAGTATCTACCAGTGACACGTCAGCGATCACTGTTCCGATCACAGGGAACAGTAGATCCATGTCACTAGGCAGAACAGGGGAATGTAACATACGTTACGCCGCCGTAAACAAGGGCACAAGTTCTTTCTGAATAAAGAACTTGCGCAAATATTTACAGCGGCGTAACGTATCGGGGATACGTTACGCCAGCAGAAAGATCCGTGGATCTTTCTGAATCTGGCCCATTGTATTTTTTTCAAAATTGTCGCACTATTTTTGTTTATAGCGCAAAAAATAAAAACGGCAGAGGTGATCAAATACCACCGAAAGAAAGCTCTATTTGTGGGGGGAAAAAAGACACCAATTTTGTTTGGGAGCCACGTCGCACAACCGCGCAATTGTCTGTTAAAGCGACGCAGTGCCGAATCGCAAAGTGGTTAAAAGCAAATATACATTGGGGGAAATGTAATACTAAGTAATATTTCTGGATATTTTCATTTTATTCATTTGAATATCCAGTTTATTGATCATGTACACGGGAGCGGACCTGAGCGCCGGCCTAGGTCGGAAGGAGTTAAAATATTGTTTCATTTAATGTGCTCCACAGAGAGGTCTCAGGCAATGGTCTGGATGGAAGCGGAGTTTCCTGTTGGTTATTTACATTTCCAGAGAAAGTGTTCGGCTACTTTAATGAGACAGATCTTGCAATCAATGTCCATTGACTTCTAAACTATCTTAAGTTGAATATTCCGAGTCAGCACTTTCCGGGCTCTTTAAGATGCTTAAGACCCACTGAAGACACCAAGTGCTTATACATCACGCTAACTAAATCCGGAGCTCTCCCCCCCACCCCCCCCCCCCTCTCTCTAGTAGCTCAGCTTGAAATGGATAAAAAAAAAAATAGATATATATTTTACAGCCAGCAAACTATCTGCACTTCTTGAAACTCCCCTAAGCAGATTAAGGCGTTCTTTAAATTGTGAGCGGCGTAAGAGATTAGCACCAGAACAGGAGGAGACAAATTCATCTTTGGGGATCTTTGGGGATCTGGACGGATAGAGCGAATTAAAGGCTTCTCCATGGGATTTGCTCAGTGTGTAGTGCGAAATGACTGCTGGAATATTACTATTTAATATTACTAAAAAAAAAAAATATTCCTAGTGAGTCGCTGAAAATATTCTCAGTAGCTGATGTCTAAAAAAGTCAAGTGAGCTGTCCAAAGGAAAAAAAATGGTTGCAATACCACCAACAGCCTCCAGGTGGTCCAAAAGACTAAAAGACTTGTGTTTAATGCATGGAGTGGTTTGTACACTATTCTAGGGTAGAAGCGTGTCCATCCCTCAATTATCCCAATTAGGGTTAAGCGAACCCGAACTGTCAAGTTCGGGTTCGGTACGGACTTTGGGTTTTTCCCGGACCCAAACCCGAATAATTGGTAAAAGTTTGGGTTCGGAGTTCGGCAAAAAAAAATGTGCGGAGGTCCCCGCAAATTCAATAACCAGACCCTTTAGGTCTGATATGGATATTAAGGGGAACCCCGCAGTCAATTTAAAAAAAAGACATGGGGTTCCCCCCAAATATCCATAACCAGACCCTTCAGGTTTGGTGTGGAATTTAAGGGGAACTCCACCCCAAATTAAAAAAAAATGGCGTGGAGTTCCCCTAAGATCCACACCAGACCCCTTATCCGAGCACGTTGACCTGGCCGGCCGCAGAAAAGAGGGGGGGACAGAGTACATCCCCCCCTCTCCTAAACCGCACCAGGCGACATGCCCTCAACATTGGGGGGGTGCTTTGGGGTCTCTTCCCCACAACCCTTGCCCGGTGGTTGTGGGGGTATGCGGGCAGGGGGCTTTTAAGAATCTGGAAGACCCCTTTAACAAAGGGGACCCCCAGATCCTGCTCCCCCTGTGTGAAATGGTAATGGGGTACATTGTACCTCTACCATTTCACAAAAGAAGACGTGAAGCCTATCACGAAACGCGTCAGGGCGTGGCTACACGACGAATCGTACGGACGGAGCAAGTTATACCCGGGACACATCAGCTAGAGACGGAGCGGAGACGCTAGGCTATCTGAGTGAGCTGTAACATTGCAACCGTTGTGCACATCACTGTTTTTAGACTTGTAAGTAGGGTTGTCCCGATACCACTTTTTTAGGACCGAGTACAAGTACCGATACTTTTTTTCAAGTAGTCGCCGATACCGAATACCGATACTTTTTTTAAACGTGTCCCCAAATGCAGCCATGTCCCCCCACATATTGCAGCCATGTCATGTCCCCCACATATTGCAGCCATGTCATGTCCCCCACATATTGCAGCCATGTCATGTCCCCCCACATATGCAGCCATGTCATGTCCCCCCACATATGCAGCCATGTCATGTCCCCCCACATATTGCAGCCATGTCATGTCCCCCCACATATGCAGCTATGTCATGTCCCCCCACATATGCAGCCATGTCATGTCCCCCACATATGCAGCCATGTCATGTCCCCCCACATATGCAGCCATGTCCTGTCCCCCCACATATGCAGCCATGTCCCCCCACATATGCAGCCATGTCATGTCCCCCACATATGCAGCCATGTCCTGTGCCCCATATTGCAGCCATGTAATGTCCCCCATACCTCCCCAGCCGCCGCTGCTGCAGGGTTAATCCCCGTGTAACACATTCCCGCGGCGCCATGTAAAGACACGCGATTGGACGGATCCGTCCAATCGCGAGCAAGGGGGGAGTGTCTATGGACGTATCCGTGTATAGACACTCCCCCCTTGCTCGCGATTGGACGGATCCGTCCAATCGCGTGTCTATACATGGCGCCGCGTGTATTACATGCGTACAAGGTGCACGGGATTAGCGGCGGTCGGCGGCGGGCGTTGTGCGGCGGGCGATTTGCGGTGAGCGGCGTGTGGCGTGCGGCGAGCGGCGGGGGGGGGGGGGGGAAGTATTCTATTTTGTTATCGGGGGTATTTGCGGGAGTACAAGTACTCCCGCAAATACTCGGAATCGGTCCCGATACCGATACTGGTATCGGTATCGGGACAACCCTACTTGTAAGCATAACTTTTAAGCGGGAGTATTTTACACAATAAAGACAGTATTACACTATGTCCTCTCCCTCTATATTTATTTTTATATGACCGCTCATGCTGCACACGGGGAGGAGAAACATTGCTGCTGAGCTGACCTGAACTTCATAGGAGGGAGACTCAAACACCTGAAGGCACTTAACACCATGTCAATCTGGTCAGTACAAAACCTTGAGGGGGACTACAAGTGAAGGAAAACCTGGATTTGTTTTGTTCAATCAATTTCAAGATCTCTTCACTATACAGAATATTATAGACTGTGTTTTAAAAAAAGCACCCACGTGACATCACTTGTGGACTATTATGTCATATATACATATACATAATCATGGGCGTCCGCTCCATAGGGCAAGGGGGGTCGTTTGCCCCCCCCCCCTGGAATCCCCAGGGAGAGCCAGGAGCAGGGCGGAACTGGCCCTGGGGCCGATTTAAGCGGTGACTGCAGCACTTCCCTCCCCTCTAGTTGTCCCTTATTTAGAGTGCCTGTCTCTCTTCTGGAATCAAATCCATTTGTCCCTCATTCCAAAAGGTTTCTCTTTTAGACCTGAAATATACTGTCAATATAGTGTAGTGTTTCAGTCAAGGGAAAGGGGTGCTGTGTAATGTAAAGGGGTCCAGTGATGCAGGGTGCTGTGTAATGTAAAGGGGTCCAGAGGTGCAGGGTGCTGTGTAATGTAAAGGGGTCCAGAGGTGCAGGGTGCTGTGTAATGTAAAGGTGTCCAGTGGTGCAGGGTGCTGTGTAATGTAAAGGGGTCCAGAGGTGCAGGGTGCTGTGTAATGTAAAGGGGCCCAGTGATGCAGGGTGCTGTGTAATGTAAAGGGGCCCAGTGATGCAGGGTGCTGTGTAATGTAAAGGGGTCCAGAGGTGCAGGGTGCTGTGTAATGTAAAGGGGTCCAGAGGTCCAGGGTGCTGTGTAATGTCAAGGGGTCCAGTGGTGCAGGGTGCTGTGTAATGTAAAGGGGTCCAGAGCTGTGGGGTGCTGTGTAATGTAAAGGGGTCCAGAGCTCTGGGGTGCTGTGTAATGTAAAGGAGTCCAGAGGTGCAGCTGTAGAGAGGGGGTACACAGTAGTGACAAAGAGATATTAAAAGATGCAGGAGGCACAGTGGTGTGTTTTTACATTTTAACGTGGGGGGCGCTTTTAACCCCTGCTAGCGGTCAAAGAAAGGGTAAAATGCGACCATGTATCGCCGCTGCCGAAGTGCCCCCCACTATAAAAAATTCAGCGGATGCCCATGTACATAATCTATATTCTACTACCTTTTAATTTATTTTATTTTATGTGTAATAGCAGTTTTAATATTGTTCTTACCATTTGAGGTTAGCTACCATTTTAAGGATAGGAGGTCCTGGTGGATGTTTGCACCTCACAAAAGCAGAGTTTGAACTTCTGAATTCAATTGATGTTAAATCATATAGCGCTGTTAATGCCTCACAGAGACATACTTTTTTACACAAGTGTAAATAATTGTTTAAAAAAAAAAACCACACACACACCGTAGAACAAAATATTTTATTCATTAAAACAAATAAAAATCCAGCGGTGAAAATCCACGATCGATGCTGCTCCCTGATCCAACGTTGTAATTTATCCAGCGACGGGGGATCGGTCCAGCGACGGGTGTTCTCTCCAGCGACGAGTGATCAGTCCAGCGACGGGTGATCGGTCCAGCGAAGATCCATACACTCAGAGCACAGCTCCGCGAATGACGCGCCTGAGCTTGACGTTTCTTTTATAGGGGAGGCTGGCCACGCGTCACGTGACCCTGTCACCCTCTGACGCACACTGTGCTACGTCACTGGGATAGCTCTATTCCTTAGTAAGGATTGGGCTGTTCCAGTGACGTAGCACAGTGTGCGTCAGAGGGTGACAGGGGTCAAGTGACGTGTGGCCCGCCTCCCCTATAAAAGAAACGTCAAGCTCCGGCGTGTCATTCGCGGAGCTGTGCTCTGAGTGGATGGATCTTCGCTGGACCGATCACCCGTCGCTGGAGAGATCACCCGGTGCTGGATAAAAGACAACGTTGGAGCAGGGAGCAGCATCGATCGTGGATTTTCACTGCTGGATTTTAATTTGGTTTAATGAATAAAAGGTTTTGTTCTACAGTGGGTGTGTTTTTTTTCAAACAACTATTTACACTTCTTTCGTGAAATGGTAGAGGTACAGTGTACCCCATTATCATTTCACACAGGGGGGGGCAGGATCTGGGGGTCCCCTTTGTTAAAGGGGTCTTCCAGATTATCATAAACCGTCCGCCCGCATACCCCCACAACCACCGGGCAAGGGTTGTGGGGAAGAGACCCTTGTCCTCATCAACATGGGGACAAGGTGCTTTGGGGGGCACCCCAAAGCACCCTCCCAATGTTGAGGGCATGTGGCCTGGTGCGGTTCAGGAGAGGGGGGCCGCACTCTGTCCCCCCTCTTTTCTGCGGCCGGCCAGGTCAACGTGCTCGGATAAGGGGTCTGGTGTGGATTTTAGGGGGAACTCCACGCCATTTTTTTTTTACATTTGGGGTGGAGTTCCCCTTAAATTACACACCAGACCTGAACGGTCTGTTATGGATATTTGGGGGAACCCTATGTCATTTTTTTTTAAATTGACGGCGGGGTTCCCCTTAATATCCATGCCAGACCTAAAGGGTCTAGTTATTGAATTTGCGGGGTCCTCCGTGCATTTTTTTTTTCTAAAAGTCCGTGTCCCATTGACTTCAATGGGGTTCGGAGTTCGGGTTCGGGTTCCCGAACCCGAACTTTTTTTTTAAAGTTCGGGTTCGGACCCGAACCAGAACATCCAGGTGTCCGCTCAACTCTAATCCGAATTATATCCCAGCAGCATAAAAACTTCTGACCTAGAATAGTGTACAAACTACTTTTGGCACCAAGTGGCTATTTGTTGGTTATTGTGCATGTTCCCATTATTTCCATTTTCTGCTTCCTACTTATACAATCTATTCTTTGCCTTTATATTCACAAGGTTGCCCTAAAGCCCTTCTGGTCAGTGGGAAGAATGTCCCTTACATTGGTGATCAGTGGGAAGAATGTCCCTTACATTGGTGATCAGTGAGAAGAATGTCCCTTACATTGGTGATTAGTGGGAAGAATGTTCCATACATTGGTGATCAGTGAGAAGAATGTCCCTTACATTGGTGATCAGTGAGAAGAATGTCCCTTACATTGGTGATCAGTGAGAAGAATGTCCCTTACATTGGTGATCAGTGGGCAGAATGTCCCTTACATTGGTGATCAGTGAGAAGAATGTCCCTTACATTGGTAATCAGAAGAATGTTCCCCTGCTGAAGAAAAGCATCCCCACCACATGATGCTGCCACCACCATGTTTCACAATGGGGATGGTGTGTTCAGGGTGATGTGTAGTGTTAGTTTTCCCCACACATAGTGTTTTATTTTTAGTCCATTTTGGTGTCATGTGACTAGAGCCCCTTCTTCCACATGTTTGCTGTGTCCCCTCCCCCACATGGCTTTTCACAAACTACAAACAGGACTTCTTATGTCTTTCTTCTTGTCACTCTTCCATTAAGGGCAGATTTGTGGAGAGCACCACTAATAGTTGTCCTGTGGACAGATTCTCCCCCCTGAGCTGTGGATCTCTGCAGCTCCTCCAGAGTTACCATGGACCTCTTGGCTGCTTCTCTGATGAATGCTCTCCTTGCCCGGCCCGGTCAGTTTAGGTGGACGGCCGTGTCTTGGTAGGCTTGCAGTTGAGCCATACTCTTTCCATTTTCCGATGATGGATTGAACAGAAACTCCGGGAGATGTTTAAAGCTTGGGAGATTTTTTTTTTTGACCTAACCCTGCTTAATACTTCTCCACAACGTTATCCCTGACCTGTCTGGTGTGTTCCTTGGCCTTCCTGATGCTGTTTGTTCACTAAGGTTCTCTAACAAACCTCTGAGGGCCTCACAGAACAGCTGTATTTATACTGAGATTAAATGACACACAGGTGGGTCTCTATTTACTAATTAGTTGACTTCTGAAGGCAATTGGTTCCTCTAGATTTTAATGAGGGGTATCAGAGTAAAGGGGGCTGAATACAAATCAAATGTAACCCCCACACTTTTCACATATTTATTTGTAAAAAAAAAGGTTGAAAACCATTTATCATTTTCCTTCCACTTCACAATTATGTGACACTTTGGGTTGGTCTATCACATAAAATCCCAATAAAATACATTTACGTTTTTTTTTTTTAAATCAGAAAAGTTTTTATTATGAGTAAGGCAAAAAAGAACAAAAACAAAGGGCATGTACACAGCAATTAAGTGACCCAAAAGAAAAAGGGCTACATAGGATACATCATCAGTTGTACAGAAATAAGGAGCAATACACAACATTTACATTTTTGATTGTAACATGACAAGATGTAGAAGATTTCAAGGGGTATGAATACTTTTTCAAGGCTCTGTATATCCTGTGTAGGAATGTATGATGATGTCTGCCCCTTTTATTTTTTGCTATATAAACAAAATAAATACCAACATTTTTTTTTTTGGGGGGGGGGGGGATTATACAATTTTGCAAACAAATAACGTTTCTAATGTTTCTCCTCTTCTCCATTCATCTCCTGTATGCTATTCCTCTCCATTGTCTGTATCCTCTTCCTTTCCTCTCCATTCCTCAGGATCCTCTTCTTCTTTTCTTCTTTTCCTTTGTCTCTCCTCTCATCCCTTCTCCTTTCTTTTTCTTTTTTCTCCTTGATGTATGTACTTATTCTCCTCTTCCTTTCCTCTATGCTTCCTCTCCCTTTTCACTCCCACTCCTCCACCTATCCAATCTTCTCTCGCTCTCTACTCTTCTTTCTCCTCTTCTTTCTCCTCTGTAACCTCTTCCTCTTCCCTGTTCCTCTGTATCTGCTTCCTCCTCATTTCTATTTCTGTCTTCTTCCTAGTTTTATGTCTCCCTCCTCTGTCTCTTCCTCTGTATCCTCCTATCATTCTCATTTTCTCTTCTTCTTCTTCTTCCTCCTCTTCTCTCTCCTATGTATCCTATTCCTCTTCTCTTCTCTGTTCCTCTGTATCTGCTTCCTTCTCCTTTCTATTTCTCTCTTCTTCCTAGTTTTATTTCTCCCTCCTCTGTCTCTTCCTCTGTATCCTCCTATTATTCTCATTTTTCTCTTCGTCTTCTTCTTCTTCTTCTTCTTCTTCTCCTTCTTCCTCCTCTTCTCTATCCTCTGTATCCTCTTCTCTTCTCTGTTCCTCTGTACCTGCTTCCTTCTCCTTTCTATTTCTCTCTTCTTCCTAGTTTTCTTCCTCTGTATCCTCCTATCATTCTCATTTTTTCTCTTCTTCTTCCTCCTGTTCTCTATTACTCTGTATCATTTTCCTGTTTTCTTCTCTTCTTTTCCTCATCCTTTTATACCTCCTTATCTACCTCTCCACTCTTCTTCTTTCTCGTCCACGCTACGTTTCTTTTCTCTTCCTCCTCCTCTCTATTCTTCTGTACCCCCTTCCTATCCTCCCCTATCCTCTATCTTCTCTTCTTCCTCCTACTCTCCATTCATCTGTATCACTCTCCTCTCCTCTCTACTCTTCCATTCTTCATCCCACTCTCCATTCTTCTGTATCCCCCTCTTCTCCTCCCCTCCCCTATACTCTCTTCTCTTCTTCCTCCTCTTCTCCCTTATTATGTATCCCCCTTCTCTCCTCTCCTCTTCTCTCTTTTCTTCTTCCTCCTTCTCTCCATTCTTCTGTAACCCCCTCCTCTCCTATCCTCACTTCTCTTTTTCCTCCCCTCTCCATTCTTCGGTATCCACCTCCTCTCTGCTCTTCTGTATTTCTTCCTCTCCTCTCTTCTTCTTCCCCTCCATACCTCTATATCCTTTTCCTCTCCTCCCTTCTTCTCCCTCCTCTCGTTTCCTCTGAGTTAGGCATGTGCAAAAGTGAAAAATTTGTTTCGTTTCGTTTCGTTTCAATTCGTCATTTAATAAATTTCGTTAAGTTAGGTTCGTTACATGTGTTGAATTCGTTTTCGGAATTAGTTCGTTTTCGACCGAATTTCGAAAAATCCGGTCGAAATCGAAAATATTTCGACCGTTTTTCGAATTCGTTCGTTTTCGACCGAATTTCGAAAAAAACGGTCTAAATCGAAAATATTTCAACCAGATTAGAAAACAAATAGTCTCTTTTCGAATAGAATTTTTTTCGAATTAAATTCGAAAATAATTTTATATTTTTTTTTTTTTTTTTTCGAATTCCGATCGAATTTAGTCCGCGGGTATTCGATTCGGAATTCGAAAAAAAAATTTTTTCGATTTCGACCAATTTTTTTTTCGAAATTCGGTCGAAAATGAACGAATTCCGAAAACGGTCGAAATTTTTCGCTAATATAGCAATTCGGGAATTCGTATGCATCCGAATGTCCGAATAATGGAAAATTCGTCCGAATTTCGATTCGGAACGAAACGAAATGCACATGCCTACTCTGAGTCCTCTTGCCTCTCATCTCCACATGTTTCCTTCCCCCACCTCTCTATCCTTCTCTATCATCTTGCCTCAGCTTTTTTTGAAGACAGTTTTCCTCTTTATTACTCCCCTCTTTCTTATCCACTCTACATTTTGTGCACTCCATTCCTCTGTACCCTCTTCCTCCTCCTCTTTATTCTTCTGTATCCCCTTCCTTTCCTTTCTTTTTCCTCCTCCTCTTTATTCCTCTGTATCATTTTTCTCTCCTCCCTTCTTCTTCTTCTTCCTTCTCTCTTTTTTTCCTATGAGTCTTATTTCTCTCCATCTTCCTCTCCCTCTTCCTCTCTCTCTCTTCCTCTTCCTCTCTCTCTCTTCCTCTCTGGTTTTCTCTTTCTCTCCCTCTTCCTGACTCAACATAAGGACATAACTCCCTTTTCCTCTCCCTCTTCCCCTTTCTCTCCCTCTACCTCTCCCTTTTCTTCTTCCTCTCCCTCTACCTCTTCCTCTCCCTTTTTCTCTTCCTCTCCCGCTACCTCTTCCTCTCTTTTTTTCTTTTCCTCTCCCTCAACCTCTCCCTCTTCCTCTTCCTCTCCCTCTCCCTTTTCCTCTCCCTCAACCTCTCCCTCTTCCTCTTCCTCTCCCTCTCCCTTTTCCTCTCCCTATTCTTCTCCCTCTTCCTCTCTATCTCGCTCTCATTCTCCCTCTCCTTCTCCCTTTTCCTCTCCCTCTCCCTCTTCCTCTCCTTCTTCTTCTCCCTCTTCCTCTCCCTTTTGCTCTCACTCTCATTCTCCCTCTCCCTCTTCCTCTCCCTTTTTTTCTCCCTCTTCCTCTCCATTTTCCTCATTTCTACTCTCCTCTCCTTCCCCCACCTCTCTACCCTTCTCTATCATCTCACTCTCCTCTCCCTATTCCTCTCCCTTTTTCTCTCCCTCTTCCTGCCCCTCTCCCTCTTTCTCTTCCTCTCCTTTTTCCTATTTCTCTCCCTCTTCCTCTCCCTCTTCCTCTCCCTCTTCCTTTCCCTCTTCCTCTCCCTCTTCCTCTCCCTCTTCCTCTTCCTCTCCCTCTCCCTCTTCCTCTTCCTCTTCCTCTCCCTCTTTCTCTTCCTCTCCCTATTTCTCTCCCTATCCCTCATCCTCTCCCCCTTCCCCTCCCTCTTCCTCTACCTCTCCCTCCCTCCTTTTCCTCTTCCTCTCCCTTTTCCTCTCCCTCTCCCTCTTCCTCTCCTTCTTCTTCTCCCTCTTCCTCTCCCTTTCGCTCTCACTCTCATTCTCCCTCTCCCTCTTCCTCTCCCTTTTCCTCTTTTCTACTCTCCTCTCCTCCCCCCACCTCTCTATCCTTCTCTATCATCTCACTCTCCTCTCCCTATTCCTCTCCCTCTTTCTCTCCCTCTTCCTGCCCCTCTCCATCTCCTTTTTCCTATTTCTCTCCCTATCAATATCCCTCATCCTCTTCCCCTTCCCCTCCCTCTACCGCTCCCTCCTTCCTCTTCCTCTTGCTCTCCCTTTTCCTCTCCCTCTTTCTCTCCCTCTTCCTCTCCCTCTTCCTCTCCCTCTTCCTTTCCCTCTTCCTCTCCCTCTCCCCTCTTTCTCTTCCTCTCCCTCTTCCTATTTCTCTCCCTATCCCTCATCCTCTCCCCCTTCCCCTCCCTCTCCCTCTTCCTCTACCTCTCCCTCCCTCCTTTTCCTCTTCCTCTCCCTTTTCCTCTCCCTCTTTCTCTCCCTCTTCCCCTTCCCCTCCCTCATCCTCTCCCTCTCGCTCTTCCTCTCCCTCTTCCTCTCCCTCTTCCTCTTCCTCTCCCTCTCCCTCTTCCTCTCCCTCTTCCTCTCCCTCTTCCTCTCCCTCTCCCTCTTCCTCTTCCTCTCCCTCTCCCTTTCCCTTTCCCTCTCCCGCTCTCTCTTTCTCTCCCTTTCCTCTCTTCTACTCTCCTCTCCTTCCCCTACCTTCCCCTGTCCATAAGTGTTCTATAATGTTATCCTCTAAACCTCTCAGAATAAGAGATGGTGCAGAATTTTATTTAATAAAAAGAACATTTTATTTGAGCTTTTTTGATTCTCTCTGGAAAACTGATTTAGGCATTTTGATGAACGGTGAAAACATAAAGGGCCGTTTCTTGAAAAGCTGGGAGAGTCTCCAGAAATAAGGGACAGTTGGCAGCGGCGGTGACAGGGCTGCGGGGCTGCGGCCGCTCCTTTATTACATTCCCCATGCTGCTTTTATTGTGCTGCGCTTTGTTTGTCCTTTATGCTGAGTCAGGCTTTGTTGATAAGTAAATACAGAAGTTATGGCTGAAGACAGTTTATCTCAGTAAGCAGCAATCTTCTCCTCTAATCACACATCCTATATGCGGTGACACACTGTCCATCTATCAATCAGACCGCCTCTATCTCCTTACAGACATTTCCACCTCTTCAATTTTTAAGCAGCTCCGATGTTTATGGAAGTGGGGACCCGTAATGGGTTTTTCTGCTGGTGGAGGCAATTTTTTAACCCGTCCGGAGAAGTGTTTATTCCGATTATGAGATCACTGCGCCTTTTATATACATCTTTTTATATTATTTAATCACAAACTGTCAGAGATCCCGAGTGGATGGATGGCCGATTATTTCGCAAGTTTTTATTGCATTTTTTTGCACAAATTAAAACTGTTAAAAAAGAAAACTTTCAGAAAAAAAATATCCCTTCCTCCCATGAGTAGCAGGGAATGGAGGGGCTTCATAGATTGTAGCTTTACCCCCCTTCCTGCCCAGGCCCGTTTACAGCTTTGAGCGCTGTCACACTTTAAATGACAATTGCGCGGTCATGGAACACTGTACCATTATGACATTTTTATCATTTATTTTTTATATTTTTTTTATAATTGTTTTATAAAACAATTTTTATAATTTTTAATATTTTTTTTAATCTTTTTTTTGTCATTTTTTTTATCATTCTTTTATCATTTTTTAAATCTTTTTTTTTTGTTTGTTTAAATGATAAACAAAAATAAAAAAAATAAAAGATTTAAAAAAATGACAAAAAAAGATTTTAAAAAATATAAAAATTATAAAAATTGTTATAATTTTTTATCATTATTTTATAATTCTTTTATCATTTTTTTATATATTTTTTATATTTTTTTTATCATTTTTTTAACATTTCTTATCATTCTTTTATAATTTTTTATAATTTCTTTCACACAAATTGAGAATTTCTTTTGGTGGTATTTAACCACTTCCACCCCGGAAGGATTAACCCACTTCGGGACCGGGCCATTTTTTTGCAATACGGCACTGCGTCGCTTTATCTGATAATTGCGCGGTCGTGCGACACTGTACCCCAAACTAAATTGACATCCTCTTTTCCCCACAATTAGAGCTTTCTTTTGGTGTTATTTGGTCACCTCTTTTTTTTATCATCCTTTAAAAAAAATATATATATATTTTTATTAATTTTTTTCATTATTTTTTCAAACTAAATGAGCCATTCCCTTGGTGGTATTTGATCACCTCTGCAGTTTTTATTTTTTTTATAATATTTTATAATTTTTTTATCTTTTTTTGTATTTTTTATCATTCTTTTATAATTTTTGTATAATTTTTTCACACAAATTGAGCTTTTCTTTTGGTGGTATTTGATCACCTCTGCGATTTTTATTTTTTTTTATAATATTTTATCATTTTTTTATCTTTTTTTTGTATTTTTTATCATTCTTTTATAATTTTTGTATAATTTTTTCACACAAATTGAGCTTTTCTTTTGGTGGTATTTGATCACCTCTGTGGTTTTTATTTTTTATCATTCTTTAAAATATATATATATATATATATATATATTTATCACATTTTTTTTCAGAATTTTTTCACACAAATTTTGTTTTGCAATGTTTTAGCTGACAATTACGTGTTCATACGACACTGTACCCAAACCCGTCCGGAGAACGGAGAAGAGTTTATAATAATGAGATCACTGCACCTTTTATATACATCTTTTTTTATATTATTTAATCAGAAACTGTCAGAGATCCTGAGTGAATGGATGGCGGATTATTTCTGACGTTTTTATTTCTTTTTTTGTACAAATTAAAACTGTTTAAAGGAAAATGGAGGGGCTTCATATTTTGTATCTTTACCCCCCTTCCTGCCTTGGCCAATTTACAGCTTTCAGCGCTGTCGCACTTTGAATGACAATTGCGCGGTCATGCAACACTGTACACATTAGACATTTTTTTCAATTTGTTTATTTTATCATTTTAGATAATTTTTTATATAATTTTTGAGCCTTTTTTTATAATTTTTTATATATATTTTTTTACAATTTTTTGAATGATATGCACTTTGAATGACAATTGCGCGGTCATGCAACACTGTACACAATAGACATTTTTTTTTTCAATTTGTTTATTTTATCATTTTAGATAATTTTTTATATAATTTTTGAGCCTTTTTTTATAATTTTTTATAAAAAAAAATTATCATTTTTTGAATGATATGCACTTTGAATGACAATTGCGCGGTTATGCAAAACTGTACCCATTTAGACATTTTTATAAAAAATAAATAAAAAATTGCGCAATAAACAAAAAAAAAAGTGTCAATTTTGAATAAAAAACAAACAAACAAAATCTTTTCCTTTTTGCTATAATAAATATCCCCAATTTAAAAATAAAATAAAACAATTCTTTATCAGTTTATGTCAATATGTAGTCTTCTACATAGTTACTTAGTAGGTGAGGTTAAAAAAAAAGACACATGTCCATCAAGTCCAATCTATGCGTGTGACATACATATTTTTGGTATAAAAAAAATTGCAATAGGCATATATTGATTGGTTTGCACAAAACAGGGGATAGATTTTTTTTTTTTTACTTTTTACTATAATGAATAACCAAGAAATAAATAATAAAAAAAAATTTTCTTCATCAATTTAGGCCGATACGTATTCTTCTACATATTTTTGGTTAAAAAACAAAAATCGCAAAAAGTTTAAATTGATTGGTTTGTGGAAAAGTTAGGCCGCGTACACACGAGCAAATCAATCTGATCAAATCGGTCTGACAGACCGATTTGGTCAGATTTGTCTGCTGGCTGTTTTGGTTTGATCGCTGTACACACGATCAAACCAAATCCCCGTCGGCAGACAGCGCGGTGACGTGGCGGTGACGTTGACGGCGCCACGTCACCGCACCAGGAAGTAAAACACTTCCACGCATGCGTCGAATCCATTCGACGCATGTGCGGGCAGATATGTCTTCTGGTTAGCGTACTAACCAGCAGACATATCAGTCCGACGGGTTCCCAGCAGACAGATTTTAAAGCATGCTTTAAAATCTGTCTGCTGGCCAAATCCGTCGGCTCCCCCACACACACGATCGAATCTGTCTGCTGGGACGGTCTGTCAGAGATCCACACAACTACACAGCCATTGACACCATAGCACAGCGCACACTGACACCGCACAGCACACATTGAGACCAGTCTGTTCGCACTGCTCAGGCTGAACTGTTGGACACTTACATAGAGCACAAGGAGAAGAAAACTGCACAAACTGGAAGGCTGTCGCTCTCAGAGCGCTGCACTGCCTACCTGGGACACCCGGAGTGGTCATTTTCGCAATCCTCCACCTCACTCATTATTTCCTGCTCTCCAGCTACATTGGTCGGGGGGAGGGGGCAGGCTCAGAGAGGTTATACTGTTTGGTCCCATGGCTTAATGAGAATTGTAAGGAGAGCACCTGTGTACTGCTCTGCCTGTGCGCGGCTCAGCAGACTACTTTTCCTCTTCGGCCGCCAATCGTATCGGGGCTCCAAGTGTAGGTACAGATTGGAGGGAGATTGGTCATGCAGCCCTGTCATCACTTGCCCCCCAGCTGAAATCCACTCACCAAAATGCTAGCAGGCGAGTGGAAATTTTGAGGGCTGACTATTCAGTGCAGACAACAATCTCAATGCGTTGCTCAAGTTAACATGAAGGATAAACACTAAGGTCAATACACAACACCTCAACATTAATTAAAGCTCAAAACTAGAATCTAGTGCTCTCTGTCTGACTCAATTTATTTAAGTAAAGGTAAAAGCCCTTACAAATAGAGCAGTTCTCCCAGGTGCATGGATAAATCGTTCTGGTATACACATGAAAACCAATAAGATGGTCATGGGTGACATCATACGTAGCTCCTCCCCCTCATATACGTTACGTCCATAGGTGGAACTTCGTCAGCAGGGACAAATATTACTATTTTGGTAACATAAGGAAAGCAAAATTAATAAACTCTTGTTCCTGTATACATCCTATGGACCAGATCAATTTTGAAATTTTTCCTTGTTCTTCTTTCTTCTTCCTTCTTCCTTCCTCTTCTGCCTTATTCTTCCTTCTACTTCTTTCATCTTTCTTCATTCTTCTTTCTTTTTCTTCATTCTTTCTCTCCCTTCTTCTTCTTTCTTCCTCCTTTTTATTCTTCCTTCTAACTTCCTCTTCTGCCTTCTTCTTCTTTCATCTTTCTTCATCTGTCCGTCTTCCTTCTTTCTTCTTCCTTTTTCTTCCTCCTCCCTTTTTCTTCTTCTTCTCCCTTATTCCTTTTATTCTTCCTTCTTTTTCTTCTTCCTTCTTCTTCTTCCTCCTTCTTCTTCCCTCTTCCTCCTTTTTTTTCCTTTCTTCTCCTCCTTCTTCTAACTTCTCCTTCTTGTTCCACCTTCTCCTGCTTCCTTCTTCCTCCTTCTTCTCCCTTCTTCTTCTTTCCTCAATTTTCAGTTTTCTTTTTCTTCTTTCCTCCTTCTTCTTCTTCCTTTTTTTTTCTTCCTTCTCCTTTTTCTTCCTTCTTCTTCTTTCACCTTCTCATTCTTCCCTTTTCCTCCTTCTTTCTTCTTTTTCCTCCTTTTTCTTTCTTCTTTTTCCTCCTTTTTCTTCTTCTTATTTTTCTTCCTTCTTCCTCCTTTTTTTTCTTTCTTCTACCTTCTCCTTCTTTCTTCTCCTTCTTCCACATTCTCCTGCTTCTTTTTTCCTCCTTCTCCCTTCTTCTTCCTTCCTCCTTTATCTGCTTCCTTTTTTCTTTTTTCCTCCTTCTTTTTCCTCCTCTTTTTTCTTCTTCTTTCCCCCCCTTTTTTTTTTTACCTTCTCCTTCTTCCCTTTTCCTCCTTTTTCTTCCTTTTCTTCTTCCTTCTTCTTTCTCTTATTCCTTCTTCTTCCTTCACCTTCTACCTTTTCTTTCTTCCACCTTCTTCTTCTTCCTTCTCCTTCTTACTCTTTCTTCTTATTCATTCTTCCTCCGTTTTCTTCTTCCTTCTCCTTCTTCTTCCTTCTCCTTCTTCCTCTTTCTTCTTCTTCATTCTTCCTCCTTTTTCTTCTTCCTTCTCCTTCTTCTTCCTTCTCCTCCTTCCTCTTTCTTCTTCTTCATTCTTCCTCCTTTTTCTTCTTCCTTCTCCTTCTTCTTCTGTTTCCTTCTTCTACCTTCAATTTGTTCTTTCTCCTTCTCCTTACTTCTCCTTTTTCTTCCTTCTTCTTCCTTCTCTTTCTTCCTTCTTTGCAAAGTCCTTCCTTGCAAAATCATATTTTCAATGTAATCTATAAATATGAAAAAAAAGAAAGAAAGAAAGAAAAAAAATTTTTTAACAAATACATGACTCTCTGTTACTGTACAAAAATATTTCAAATAAAAAAACGATTGAAAGTGTAAAAACAGTAATTGTTTTCTAATTTTACTAGTTTTTTTTCGGTAGTTTTACTATGAATAAAATAAGTAAAATGATTTTATTCATAGTAAAACTACCGAAAAAAAACTAGTAAAATTACTGAATTTCTAAATTAAAATAACAGTAAAATTATTTTTCTGGCACAAAGTATGGCAAAGTTATTTCCAAATAAACAAAATAAAATGTTATTTTGTTTAATTTTGCATATTCTTTTAGGCAACATTGAAACAAAACCACAAACCAAATGAATGAAACCAAAACAAAACAAAACAAAACAGATGAAAAATAATAGCTAATGCACTGATAAAAATGATTCTGTTGGCTTGTTATTTTAACATAAGTTTTTTTTATCATTTTCAACAAATAAACAAATGTTAATTAATTTACTTTGATATTTTAAGTACCTAACCTAATTTTCATTAGTTCTTAAATTACACCTTTTACATTTAAAAAAATAATGTATAATATAATCTAGACAAGACTTTTAAGGTACTGTGGCCCAGATTCAGAGAGCCATTACGCCTGTGTAACTGGTGTTAGACTGGAGTAATTTCAAATTACGCGTGTTTTCTAGCTAGTCGAAAACCTCAAACCATGAATAGACGGCTGCGGGCTTCAATTCGACTGGATTACGTGTTCGTACGCCTTCAGATCTACGCTGCAATAAAATTGCGGCCACTGGGTGGACTTCCCGTCGTTTTCGGCGTCGGGGTATGCAAATGAGCTTTTGCCGGCGATCCCCGAAATTACGATCTTCAATCGCAATCTCTTACGGCACCTTTAGTCATCTTTTATTTGCGTATCACTATACCAGCTTTTTGCTGGTCTAATATTAGACAGCCCATGTTAAGTATGGCCGTCGTTCCCGCGTCAAATTTCTACGTTTTCCGACGTCTTTTATTATTTTTTACGTAAGTCGTCCGGGAATAGGAATGTTCGTAAACGCCGCTACTCAAACAACGAATGACGTAACGACGTGATTTCGTGCAATGCAAGGCGGGAAATTTCTGAACGGAGCATGTGCAGTTCGATCGCCGCGGGGACGCGCTTAATTTAAATGCTTCACGCCCCCCAATCGCGTATTTCGATTACGCTGCGAGAAATAGACTACGCCGCCGTAGCGTACGGGCAAAAATCGACCAGGATTCGGTGTAGAGCCTGGTAAAATACGGCAGCGTAGAGTATTTCGATTACGCAGCGCAATATTAAGTGTATGTGAATCTGGCCCTGTATGTGCATTTCCATATTCTAATTGAGATACATTTACTTAAAAAAATGTATCTTTTCATTTGACTGAAATTTAAGCAGATGTTTGCCAAACGTGCAACCTCACGAGTTTTGATGTTGTAGAGCAGTGGTCTCCAAACTGTGGCCCGGGGGCCGGATGCGGCCCTTTGCTTGCATTTATCCGGCCCTTGGGGAACTATTCCCTCCACTGACTCCAACAATGGTACACAGTTACTCATAATGACACCAACAATTGGACTCAATGACACCAAATATGGGGCACAATTCCACCCAATGACATCAACAATGGGGCCCAATGACAGGGCACAATTCCTCCCAATAACATCATCAATGGGGCCCAATGACTGGGCCCAATTCCTACCAACGAGGGGGCACACTTCCTCCCAATGACATCAACAATGAGGCCTAATGATGGGGCACAATTCCTACCAAAGACACCAAAGATGGGGCACAATTCCTACCAATGACATACACAATGGGGCCCAATGACAGAACACAATTCCTACCAAAGAGACCAAAGATTGGGGCATAATTCCTCCCAATGACACAAGTGATGGGGCACAATTCCTCTCACTGATACTGAAGATGGGGCACAGTTTGCTCCGACTGATGCTGGGACCTTTTTCTACTCCCGATGACAACAGTCTGGCCCCCCTAAAGCCTGATGTACAGTAAAGTGGCCCTTTGCTTAGAAAGTTTGAAGACCCCTGTTGTAGAGTTTGAAGTTTTTTGGAACCTGCACAAGGCAGTTTCTATACATTTGAGGCCCATCAGGACAAAATGAGGCTACTACGCCGATTCCCGATCGCTTTTACGCCGCCCCGTCGTCGCGTACGTCGTTTTCGTCCGCGTAAGGTTACCCCTGCTAATATGAGGGTTAACCTTACGCAGTACCGTCGGATGCCGTCGGGTGCCGTCGGATGCCATGTTAAGTATGGCGTCGGGTCAGCGTCTGCTTTTTCCGTCGCTTACGTCGTTTAACTAACTCGTTCGCGAATAGGGCATTGAGTAGTGTCGATCACGTCGTTTTGACGTCGGTTTCCACGACGCTTTCCGACGTGAGCTGGAGCATGCGCACTGGGATTTTTCCCCGGCCGGCGCATGCGCAGTTCGTTCGACACGGGGGCGTGCTTAATTTAAATACAAGCCGCCCCCTTTGAATTACACGGGCTTACGCTGGGCGATTTACTCTACGCCTCCGCAAACTACGGAGCAAGTGTATGGAGAATACGGCACTTGCTCTGTTACGTTGCGGCGGCGTAGTGTAAATAGCTTACGCTACGCCGGCGAATTTGTATGAGAATCTGGCCCTATAGGTTTGTATGTATTCCTAACCTAAACCTATGGTCTATAAACTGAAAAAAATTACATTGGATTTACTTAAACCCAGGGGTGATGCTAGGTCTGCAAAAGATCTGGGGCTGGAGCCCATAGTAGCGGTCACCAACCTTTTTGCAGGCCCAGGGGAGAGCACGCCGGTTGGAAGCAGTTTTTTTGCAGGCAATGGTTGGTGTTGGTGCTTCAATCATTCTTTCCTAAATACACATAATATAACCGAGTACTAAGGCCCAGATTCACAGAGCGATTACGCCTGCGCAACAGGAGATGCGCGTGCGTAAGTCTAAATGTGCGCGTGCGTTTCGTTGCGCGGCATCCCCAGAACGAGATACGCAAAAAAGTTGATTGTGATTATTTGGCAATATACACCATAAAAGAGACACATAGGCAAAGCGTTCCTGCATCACATATATATATATATATATATATACATACTGTATATATATATATATATAGCATAATTTAAAAAGAGATTGGAACTTACAGATTAACCACTTCAGCTTCAGAAGGTTTTACCCCCCTTAAGGACCAGGACACGTTTTGGTATTCAGCACTGCGCTACTTTAAGTGAAAATTGTGCGGTCATGCAACACTGTACCCAAACAGAATTATATAAAATTCACACAAGTAGAGATTTCTTTTGGTGGAATATGATCACCGCTGTTTATTTTTTTGTTTTTTGCCATATAAATGAAAAAAGACAAAATTACAAACAATGGGCCAGATTCACAGAGCGATTACGCCTGCGCAACAGGAGATGCGCGTGCGTAAGTCGAAATGTGTGCGTGCGTTTCAATGCACGGCATTCCCCGGAAGGAGATACGCAAAAAATCTACTTTTTTTTGTCCCGCGTAATTTCGTTAGACTGGCGCATCCGTCCGCGCAAAAGTGCGATAGACACACCATTGATTTGCTAGTCAAATATGCTAATGAGGGACTTACGGGGATCCACAAAACAACGTTGGGGCAGCGCAGGCGACGCAGTGTGCGCAACAGCAAAATGTCCTGTCTAAAATTAGAGCTGATAAAAGCTGGTCTAAAAAAAGAAAAAAAGTCTACTTGTCAGATAAAGCAACACTGTTAGTGAGGAGTTGGGGTCACGGCTCATTTCAATGTAACACGCCCACGTCCTTCCCAATTTGTATTACTCCTCCTTACGCCTCTGGAAAAACGTTACGTATGCGCAATTTCCTGCGCAAAAGCTACGAGAATAGGGTGATTACGCGGCAAAATTGCGCAAGTCTAACGTAAAGGCGGTGCGCTACGCCGGTCCAATAATGCGCAGATGTACGTGAATCTGGGCCTAAGTTCTGTAGGTAAAGTTGATCCGGGGTAAATTCGATTGCCTCTCGGGGGATCAGGAAGGAATTTTTTCCCCTCCTGTAGCAAATTGGATCATCGCTCTGCTGGGGTTTTTTGCCTTCCTCTGGATCAACTGTGGGTTTGGAGTTGGGTTGTATGGGATGTACTGTGTTTTATTTTGTTTGTTTATTTTTTTTTTATGGTTGAACTGGATGGACTTTTTTCAAATTGACTAACTATGTAGCTATGTAACTATGATATGGTGTCAGGGTGATTACAGTAAAGAGCATTGTTTCTATTGTTACATTCGAATATATATTGAAGTGGTTCAACTCACCATAATGCAGAATCAGTGGGAGCCCTGGGCATGTCACTTGCCACCGTCACCTGCCACCAGATGCAGCGTGTCACTTGCCACCATCACCTGCCACTAGATGTGGCTTGTAACTTGCCATGTTGCCTGCCACCTAATGCGGATGTCATTTGCCACGTCACCTGCCACCAGATGTGAATTGTCACTTGCCAGCTGATGTAGGTTGTCACTTGCCACGTGTAACGGTCAGGGGTTAACGCCGTTACGATATTCCATTCCACCAACCCACGACAGCTTATCGACACTCCACAATCCAGCAGACAGGACCCATTGGATTTCCCCCAGAAAAACGAGACACAGCTCTGTTCTTTGATTCCAAACGAATAGCTTTTAATGACAAACTCAGGCTCGTTTTATACACTAGAAAGCATGCTGCAATAATCAAAGGGACAATGACACACTCCACCCACAACGTCATACAATGGGTGCTAACGAGCCTCCAATACACATTATCTTGGATAGACTTTCTAGCACCGAATCTACATGAGTTAATTACTATAGCTGACATTGCAGGCGTTATGACTTATGAAGCCAGGCAAGGCTCGTTTACATGACAGTAGCAGACTTAATTACCTATGTTCCACACTAAACGAGTCACTCTATTGACCGGTTGTAATTAGTTCAGAATTAACAAGCTGTAATATTTCAAGGTATCCTGCAATACATTGTGAATTATCATTACTGTCCCATCTCATGTAATTTAAGATATCCTTTCTCAGTCATCCTATGCCCCTAGTGGACATAGGATGACCCTAGACCCAAGAGTCATTGGTGAAGCTGACACAGCTGTACCCCTCATCCTTCAAAAGTCTCTAGGTCTGGGTGGATTGTCATTTGCCTTGCCACCTTCTACCATTTACAGATTGCTGCATCACCTGCCACCATTTGCAGATTGTCACTTGCCACGTCACTGGCCACCTGATGTGGATTGTCACTTGCCCCGTCACCTGCCACGATTTGCAGATTGCCACATCACCTGCCACGATTTGCAGATTGCCATGTCACCTGCCACGATTTGCAGATTGTCACTTGCCACGTCACCTGCCATTAGATGTGGGTTTTTACTTGCCACGTCGCCTGGCACAAGATGTGGCTTGTCACTTGCCAACTTATGTGGATTCTCACTTGCCATGCCAGCCAGTGCTACCAAAGGTGCATTGTCGCTGCATTGGTGGCAGACTGGCAGCACTGGTCCATTTAGGAGAGAGGTGATGCGTGGTGGGCATTGAGAGATGATGTCACCTCGCTGCTCCCCGCCACATCTCCGACATTGAAGAAGCCCGTCTGTGAGGGCGGAAGGGTGGTGATGTGGAGTGGGCGGAGAGAGATGATGTAATCTCTGCTTGTCTGCCTGCTTGCTTCTGTCCTCTTATCCGCCTCTCTCATGCATCCAGCCTGTCACAGCTGTGACCATCTGGTTAGGCAGGGACCCTGCGGCAAGAGACTTAGGGCTGTGGGCCCCAGATTTGGCCACCCCCTAGGGATGCCACTACTTCCACCTATGATTTAGAATAAAAATTGTGTAGACCAAGCACACTATTCTTTACAGTGTGTTGGAAGGGGGAAAGAAGGGAATCAATTGGGACTGATTGGAGTCAACTAAAGTACTAAGTACTATTTATTTAGTTATTTATTTATTCCCTTGTAAGGCGTCTCTAATTGATGTCATGTACAGATCAATGGTCACATAATTGATCTACATACAAATAAAATAGTAAATATAATGTAACAATACAATGCTACACTGTATTTACTCAGTGACACTTGCACACTACTGTACTTACTTGCAAGTGTTGTCTTTTACATGAGGGGATTTTCTTTAAAGTGGATGTAAACCCCCCAAAAAAATGTTTTTTTTTTTTTATGTCACAATGTAGAGTATAAGATTTCCTATCATCTGTGCCCAGTCTTGCCACACAGAGTTAATTCAGCGCTGATTAATCCTCTTTTAACCCTACTGGCAGTGTTCCCGAGTCTGACTCGGGGTTAGATTTCTGTGGTACGATCGGTAACCCCGAGTCAGACTCGGGCTCGCCTCGCAGCATCCACAGAGACTGTTTACTTACCTTCTCAGTGGATCCAGCGATGCATCCGCGCTGTGCTCGCTCGATTCACACAGCGCCCCCGTGTGCCGCCGATCTCCGTTCCCTGCGACGTTACGACGCACGGGGGCGGAGAAACGGCGCCAAATTCAAAAATGTAAACAAACACATTACATACAGTATCTGTAATCTTATAGATTACATTACTGTATGTAAAAAATACACACCCCCCTTGTCCCTAGTGGTCTGCCCTGTGCACTACATGTCCTTTTATATAATAAAAACTGTTCTTTCTCCCTGCAAACTGTTGATTGCCCATAGCAACCAAAAGTGTCCCTTTATGGCAAAAATTTTAGAGCAGCTAAAAAACAGCGATAATAAATCAGAATCACTTGCAGAATTTAGCGATAGCGATTTGTGGGGAAATTTGGCATAAAAAAAAATAATGACAGCAAAAATTCTGCAACTGAGCACATTTCAGTGATTTTGATTTGATTACATTATTGAATAATTTTTACTATAATTATATTATTATTTGTTATAATTTTTTATAATTATTTATTATATTATAATTTTTAATAATAAAAAAAAATCATACCCGGGATGCCTATTAGACTCTTGTTTGGTCAGATTTAAGTGTGAGTTATTCCTAAGAATTACAAGCCTACAGTATAAAACGCCAAATTCCCTTGCAAATAATGGTACCGCTTTCAGCACCTAAAATCTGAAAGAATTATACCGCCAGGGAGGTTAATGTTCATTAAAATTAACAGAATTCCAGATAAAAACCTGCCTAAATAAAAAGTCAGTTTTCTCTCTTCTTGCTTTGAGTGACAGGTTATTTACAAATATAGCTTGGACATATTTATCTTATGTTATGTTTATCATAACATGAGGTATAAAAAGTGAGAAATCCACCCCTCCCCCACATAACACATCCTGGTAATATAGAATTAACTTTGGTTCACCTCGTGTTATTATAAACATGTCCAAGCTAGATATGTAAATAACCTGTTACTTAAAGCAAAAACAGAGAAACGGACTTTATAATTTGGCAGGTTTTTATCTGGAATTCTGTTAATTTGCACCGAACATTACAAGAGGATTACTCGGCGCTGGATTAACTCTGTGTGGCAAGACTGGGCACAGATGATAGGAAATCTTATATTCTATATTGTGACATAAAAAAAAAATTTTTTTGGGTTTACATCCACTTTAAATCTTTATTCAAAGGTTTGCATCCAAAATACACAAAATACACATTGGCAAGAAACATTGGCCCAGATTCACATACACTTAATATTGCGCTGCGTAATCGAAATACTCTACGCTGCCGTATTTTACCAGGCTCTACACCGAATTTTGGTAGATTTTTGCCCGTATGCTACGGCGGCGTAGTCTATTTCTCGCCACGTAATCGAAATACGCGATTGGGGGGCGTGAAGCATTTAAATTAAGCGTGTCCCCGCGGCGATCGAACTGCGCATGCTCCGTTCAGAAATTTCCCGCCGTGGATTGCGCGAAATCACGTCGTTACGTCATTCGTTGTTTGAGTAGCGTCGTTTACGAACATTCCTATTCCCGGACGACTTACGTAAAAAATAATAAAAGACGTCGGAAAAATTAAAAATTTGACGCGGGAACGACGGCCATACTTAACATGGGCTGTCTAATATTAGAGCAGCAAAAAGCTGGTATAGTGTTACGCAAATAAAAGATGACTAAAGGTGCCGTAAGAGATTGTGATTGGGGATCGCCGGCAAAAGCTCATTTGCATACCCTGACGCGGAAAACGACGGGAAGTCCACCCAGTGGCCGCAATTTTATTGCAGCGTAGATCCGAAGGCGTACTAACACGTAATCCAGTCGAATTGAAGCCCGCAGCCGTCTATTCATGGTTTGAGGTTTTCGACTAGCTAGAAAACGCGCGTAATTTGAAATTACTCCAGTCTAACACAAGTTAGACAGGAGTTATGGCTCTCTGAATCTGGCCCATTGTTGATTGTGATTATTTGGCAATATACACCATAAAAGAGACACATAGGCAAAGCGTTCCTGCATCACATATATATATATATATATATATATATATATATACATACTGTATATATATATATATATAGCATAATTTAAAAAGAGATTGGAACTTACAGATTAACCACTTCAGCTTCAGAAGGTTTTACCCCCCTTAAGGACCAGGACACGTTTTGGTATTCAGCACTGCGCTACTTTAAGTGAAAATTGTGCGGTCATGCAACACTGTACCCAAACAGAATTATATAAAATTCACACAAGTAGAGATTTCTTTTGGTGGAATTTGATCACCGCTGTTTATTTTTTTGTTTTTTGCCATATAAATGAAAAAAGACAAAATTACAAACAATGGGCCAGATTCACAGAGCGATTACGCCTGCGCAACAGGAGATGCGCGTGCGTAAGTCGAAATGTGTGCGTGCGTTTCAATGCACGGCATTCCCCGGAAGGAGATACGCAAAAAATCTACTTTTTTTTGTCCCGCGTAATTTCGTTAGACTGGCGCATCTGTCCGCGCAAAAGTGCGATAGACACACCATTGATTTGCTAGTCAAATATGCTAATGAGGGACTTACGGGGATCCACAAAACAACGTTGGGGCAGCGCAGGCGACGCAGTGTGCGCAACAGCAAAATGTTCTGTCTAAAATTAGAGCATATAAAAGCTGGTCTAAAAAGAGAAAAAAAGTCTACTTGTTAGATAAAGCAACACTGTTAGTGAGGAGCTCAGCAGTGACACGTGTTGCACAACAATCTGTATGCCAACATGCCAGGGGCATCGTCGCGCATAGCTATACTACTGACTTTAGATGAACAAAGAATGATGAGGGCACGGAGGATGGCACGGGAGAGGATATACCGCACACGCATAGACCTGTTTGGCATGAGTGATTCTAAGGTGTTTCGCATCTTCAGATTCACCCCTAATGCCATCCTGGAATTAACCACAACCCTGCAGGAGGACATCACCAGCCGAACACACCGCTCACATGCAGTGCAGCCACTGGTCAAGGTCATGGCGACACTCCATTTCCTTGCCAGTGGCTCTTTTCAGCGTACAAGTGGAGTGGTGGCTGGGATGTCACAATCCTCCATGAGCAGATGTGTGCACCAGGTTGTCCCTGCAATCCTCAGACGCATGGCCAACCAAATCATCAAACCCACCACTGAGGACCTGCGACTGAAGGCAATGACAGATTTCTACAGCATTGCCAGATTCCCACGCACTGTGGGGGCCATTGATTGCACACATGTGGCACTCCAGCCCCCCCAGGAGACAGAGCACATGTACCGCAATCGGAAGCATTGGCATTCCATCAATGTACAGGTGATAGTCGATGCCCAAGGCCTCATATGGCACGTCCGTGCCAAACACCCAGGGTCCAGCCATGACAGCTTCATATACAATCAATGCCACATCCGAATGGAATTCGATCAGAACGTGTATGGGGACACCTGGCTGGTTGGTGAGTGACATGGGAGTCAGGCATAACTATCCCCTCCCATGATGCACACATCACAAGGGCCACATGCATGACTAACATCCTCCTGTCTTTTCCCTTACAGGTGACTCTGCATATCCACTGGGACCCCATCTCATGACTCCTATCCGGAACCCCCAAACTCCAGGAGAGGAAAGATACAATCAAGCACATGCCCAAACACGAGCAGTGGTGGAGCGCACCTTTGGCCTACTAAAGTCACGTTTCCGATGCCTGGATAAGTCTGGGGGTACCCTCTTGTATTCCCCAAACTTCGTGTGCCAGATCATCGGTGCATGTTGCATGCTGCACAACTTCGCAGTAAGAAAGGGCCTGCAGATTGCCCTACGTGATGACCTGACCCCTGAACCAGACAATCCCCCCCTAACCGAGGCTACCCCGTTTTCTGAGGGGAGAGCAGCCAGGAGACAACTCACATTGGGCATCTTTGCACGTTAAACACACACATTAATCATGGCACAATGAGAATGCATGCATGCACACCACTGTGGTCCCTAGCACACACACCCCACATCCACATCAAATTGGATTGGCACCAGTCCACCCTGCTGGACTTGTGAGCAGCAACGCCACGCCAAGGCTCCAATTATGTCACTGTACATTCATACACCATTCACACGGACCTGGGGATCACTTCTCCCTGGTCCTGGGGAACCCTTCTCCACCACAAATGAGGGTGACACTCCTTTTCCGGCAGGAATGTCACCCCCACATTCAAACAGCATTCACAACCCAAAAAATTACCTGCAAAAGCAAAAAATTTCCAGCAAAAAAAAAGGGGGAAAAAACAAATTAATGCCCTTTGCGTGAGCCACGCCTGGGGCGCCCCCGGCCACGGCCCCGGCTTCTCAGGGGAGACTCATGGGGAGGGGTAAAACCAGGGAAGGAGGAGCAGCCCCTGATCTCTGCCCACCTGGCGGCCTGCCCTCCAAGGCCACGGCTATTCTGTCCAGGGCAGCACCAAGTGTTGCCGTGTTGGCCTGGATAGCCTGGGTAAGGGCCCTCACATCCTGCCCAACGCCTGCTGATGTCGTCTGCAGTTCGTTTAGGCAGGTTGTGAAAGCCCGGGAGTGGGAGTCCAGGTTCCCCAGCGTATCCTTTATGGAGGACAGGCTCTCCTCCATCCGCACCAATGTCTGGCTGACCTGTCCCAGATGGCGGGTCTGGAGGAACTGGTCCCTTCTCAGAGTGGCGGGCAGGAGATCGGCCACCCCCCTGGTGTTCTGGGATGAAATCCTGCCTCCAGCTGATGCTTGTGGCCGGGGAGAAGGGGAGGCCCTTGTGAGGGGAGCCATGTTGGGGGAGGAGGGGGGGGCTCCCCCTTAGGGAGGGCTGCCTGCTGCCAGCCAGAGGGGAAGAGTCCTCTTAAACCAAACGTCCAGTGCCTGACATGGACTCCTCCTCCTCATGATTCTCCTCCTCCTCATGATTCTCCTCCTCCTCTTGAACCTCCTCCGCGGACTCCGGCCTTGTTGGGGGGGCCTCATTAGGCTGCTGTCCTGGGGTTGGTGCGGTCAGGCCAGATGGCCCTGCACCCTCCTGCACATCTGTGGATGACACAAAACATTCACAGGTTGGAGGATCCACACACTTGCCACATATTCCCTTTCACCCCCTCCCCCGCACATGCTACACACCTGATATTAAAAAAAAAAACGTACCTGGCACCACGGGCTCCGGACTTGAGTCAAAGCCGGGCAGGCCCTCAACTTCATGCCGATGAAAGGTCAGGGCCACCGCACGCTCCTCCGCTGTCAGCCTAATACGGCATGGTGGGCCCCCTCCTGTGCCCCTGGCATGGGCATGCATTCTGGCCAGGTTCTGTTTGACCAGACGCCGGAGGTCATTGATTTTTTTGTCAATCCCAGACCGGGTCCGTGTCTCCCCCTGCCCCACTGAATTGACCTGCTCAGTGATCATATCCAAAATCTCCCTCCTCCTGGCCGGGTTGGTGTTGGCACTGTCTGGGCCGTGGAGGAAACGCCCATACTCGCTAATGGCCCGGGCAAGAATTTGTTTTTCCCCAACTGTAAAATTGAGCTTTCTCTTTCTCTCTGTCATACTTCCCAAAAAACTCACTCCCAGTCAACAAAATTCACTCACACAAACAAGCCCAACCAATCAAGCAAGAACACACACAAAGAGAAAACTACTCAGCAAGAAACAGTCACAAAAAAACAAAACAAAAATACAGCAGGAAAACAAACGAACAGAAATAGATCAATCAAACAAACAGTCTCTCAAACACTTATCAAAAACCACTTTCAAAGATCTACTAACAAACACTTGATCACACAGAACACTAATCTGACAACTACAAAACACACCGCAACGAACAACAGGACAAAAGCACTTGGTTAAATGGGAAGGGACAAAGGGATGTACTTTTGCAATGCAAGTGCGTTTGTGTGTGTCTATTTATGCTGTTTGCGTAGTTCACAACGTTGCCCTAGTCCATTTCCTATTTCACTGATTGCGCCGCTCCCGAGTTGTGAGCATGCGCACAGCGGAGCTGACATGGCCTCCTTCAAGCGCGCATGCGCGAGCCGGCCGGCCCTTCATTTGCATGGGGTCACGGCTCATTTCAATGTAACACTCCCACGTCCTTCCCAATTTGTATTACTCCTCCTTACGCCTCGGAAAAAACGTTACTCATGCGCAATTTCCTGCGCAAAAGCTACGAGAATAGGGTGATTACGCGGCAAAATTGCGCAAGTCTAACGTAAAGGCGGTGCGCTACGCCGGTCCAATAATGCGCAGATGTACCTGAATCTGGGCCACTGTTTTTTTTGTTTTTGTTTTTGTTTTTTGCAATATACTGTAAATGAAAAAAGACAATAATACAAACAATATTTTTTTAATTTCTGCTAAAACAAATCCAATAAAACATTTATTTAAAAAAATCAATTTTCTTCATAAATGTTGGCCAAAATGTATTCTGCTACATGGTAAAAAAAAAATCCCAATAAGTGTATAGTGATTAGTTTGTGTGAAAGTTATAGGGCCAGATTCAGATACACTTAATTTTGCGCTGCGTAATCGAAATACTCTACGCTGCCGTATTTTACCAGGCTCTACACCGAATCCAGGTAGATTTTTGCCCGTACGCTACGGCGGCGTAGTCTATTTCTCACCGCGTAATCGAAATACGCGATTAGGGGGCGTGAAGCATTTAAATTAAGCGCGTCCCCGCGGCGATCGAACTGCACATGCTCCGTTCAGAAATTTCCCGCCGTGCATTGCGCGAAATCACGTCGTTACGTCATTCGTTGTTTGAGTAGCGTCATTTACGAACATTCCTATTCCCGGACAACTTACGTAAAAAATAATAAAAGACGTCGGAAAAAGTACAAATTCGACGCGGGAACGACGGCCATACTTAACATGGGCTGTCTAATATTAGAGCAGCAAAAAGCTGGTATAGTGTTACGCAAATAAAAGATGACTAAAGGTGCCGTCAAAAGCTCATTTGCATACCCCGACGCGGAAAACGACGGGAAGTCCACACAGTGGCCGCAATTTTATTGCAGCGTAGATCCGAAGGCGTACTAACACGTAATCCAGTCGAATTGAAGCCCGCAGCCGTCTATTCATGGTTTAAGCTTTCCGACTAGCTAAAAAACGCGCGTAATTTGAAATTACTCCAGTCTAACACAAGTTAGACAGGCGTAATGGCTCTCTGAATCTGGCCCATAGTGTCTATAAACTATTGTACAGATACTGGATTTTTTTTTTGTTTTAATACTAGTAATGGCAATGATCAGAGACTTATAATGGGTCTGTGATAGTGCAGGGGGCAATATGACACTAACTGACACTGGGGGGAACTGAGTAACTGCCACTGACATCACCAGTGACACTAATGCCTCATTTCCACTGAGCGGATCGGTTCGGTACAGTTCGGTACGGTTCGGTACGGAACGCTATTTTGGGTGTTTCCATTATGAAAGCGTGCCATAAAAGCGAACCGTACCGGACCATTCTGGGTCCTGCTTCAGATGTAGGGCCATAGGAAATGGAACGGTTCCATTAGGGCAGACCTACCAATGCATCTTACTGATTGCTCGACGTGCTAGGCTTTGTATGGTCCCGGATGGTCCGATTTGCAGTGGAAATGCCATCGGACCGTTTTCAGCGGACATATCCCCTTGTGTGTACGAGGCCTTAGGCTGCATTCACATCTAGGCGTCGGCGGCAGAAGGCGTATTCGGGCGACATGCAATAGGCGTTTTGTCCCCGCGATTTGCGGCGACAAAACGCCTATTGCTTTTTTGCTGGAGGGCAGAATTTACACTGTCGGCTATGGCCGAACGCCCGATACGCCTGAAAAAAAGGGTCCGGGACTTGTTTCAGGCTTCACGCTTCAGGCGTATCGGCGTTCGGCGTAGAAATGTGAACCATCTCCATAGCCGACAATGTAAATTCCCCCCTCCAGCGTATGTCAGGCTGCTTCAGCGTCGGGCTTCAGGCGACAAAACGCCTAGATGTGAATGGAGCCTTAGTGTTTACTGGTGGTGGCATTTGAATCTGCACTGTTTGTTGGACTCCATATTACCAGGACTGTTGCCAATGTTACCATGCACGATTGAATTTCTGCACAATTCAATTCACAATTCTGGACTTGTTTGTAGCAATCTGAACTTTGTTCCAAAATTGGATTTACACTTTATTAGTACAATTATCCATTAATATTTTAGATTTATTATTTTTCTTACAGCGCAACTTTAGCCCTTTCTAGTGCCCACCAGTGCATATCAGTGAAAACCAATCAGTGCCACCTATCAATGCCCACCAGTGGTGTCAATTAGTGCCCACCAGTGCATACCAGTGACACCAATCAGTGCCACCTATTAATGCCCACCAGTGGTGTCAATCAGTGCATATCAGTGCCACCAATCAGTGCCCACCAGTGCATATCAGTGCCACCAATCAGTGCCCACCAATGCTTATCAGTGACACCAATCGGTGCCACCTATCAATGCCCACCAGTGGTGTCAATT
Organism: Rana kukunoris; assembly: GCA_029574335.1. Classification (NCBI taxonomy): domain Eukaryota; kingdom Metazoa; phylum Chordata; class Amphibia; order Anura; family Ranidae; genus Rana; species Rana kukunoris. The sequence goes on from CM056053.1 coordinate 26,737,070, forward strand.
AGTGCCCACCAGTGCATACCAGTGACACCAATCAGTGCCACCTATCAGTGCCCACCAGTGGTGTCAATCAGTGCATATCAGTGTCACCAATCAGTGCCCACCAGTGCATACCAGTGACACCAATCAGTGCCACCTATCAATGCCCACCAGTGGTGTCAATTAGGGCCCACCAGTGCATACCAGTGACACCAATCAGTGCCACCTATCAATGCCCACCAGTGGTGTCAATCAGTGCATATCAGTGCCACCAATCAGTGCCCACCAGTGCATATCAGTGCCACCAATCAGTGCCCACCAGTGCATATCAGTGCAAACAATCAGTGCCCACCAATGCTTATCAGTGACACCAATCAGTGTCACCTGTCAATGCCCACCAGTGGTGTCAATCAGTGCCCATTGGTGCCTCATCATCAGTGCTGCCTATCAGTGCCACCTACCAGTGCCTATCATTGCTACCTATTAGTGCCTATCACTGCCACCCATAAGTGCCCATCAGTGCCACCTATCAATGTAATTCAGTGCCACCCATCAGTGCTCGGAGTGAGAAAAATTACCTGTTTGCTAAATTTTATAACAAAATATAAAACTGTTTTGTTTTTGTTTTTTTTTAAATTTCCAGTCTTGTTTCTTTTTTTTTAACAAAACATAAAAACCCAGCAGTGATTAAATACCACCAAATTGTCATTTGGGTACAGTGTTGCATGACCGCGCAATTGTCATTCAAAGTGCGACAGCGCTGAAAACTAAAAATTTGTCTGGGCAGGAAGGGGGTTTAAGTGCCCGGTAAGCAAGGGGTTAAATACCAACAAAAAAAGCTCTACTTGTGGTTAAAAAAAAAAAAAAAATGATAAAATTGTTGTTTGAGTACAAGACTAACATGACTGCGCAGTTGTCATTCAAAGTCCGTCAGCGCTGAAAGCTGAAAATTGGCCTGGGCAGGAAGGGGTTAAATGTATTGAAGTGGTTAATTGATTTAACTGCTTAAGGACCGCCTACTGCACATTTACATCGGCAGAATGGCACGGCTGGGCACATCAACGTATATATATGTTGGTTCTAGTACCCAGCCGTGGGTCACGGGCGCGCGCTTGAAGCTCAGGGAACGGGACCGCGGGACTCGCTGCAGTGCCATCACACCTACAGCCACACCCCCCTACAGTTGTAAACACACACAGGAAACACTCAAAGCCTACAGCGCCCCCTTGTGGTTAACTCCTAAACTGCAACTGTAATTTTTACAGTAAACAATGCAATTTAAATGCATTTTTTGCTGTGAAAATGACAATTGTCCCAAAAATGTGTCAAAATTGTCCGAAGTGTCCGCCATAATGTCGCAGTCACAAAAAAAATCGCTGATCGCCGCTATTAGTAGTAAAAAAAATAATGAATAAAAATGCAATAAAACTATCCCTTATTTTGTAAACGCTATAAATTTTACCAAAAATATGTAGAAGAATACGTATCGGCCTAAACTGAGGAAAAAAAATGTTTTTCTATATATTTTTTGGGGATATTTATTATAGCAAAAGTAAAAAATATTGCATTTTTTTCAAAATTGTCGCTCTATTTTTTTTAATAGCGCAAAAAAATAAAAACCGCAGAGGTGATCAAATACCACCAAAAGAAAGCTCTATTTGTATGGAAAAAAGGACGCCAATTTTGTTTGGGAGCCACGTCGCACGACCGCGCAATTGTCAGTTAAAACGACGCAGTGCCGAATCGCAAAAAGGGGCAAGGTCCTTTACCTGCATTTTGGTCCGGGGCTTAAGTGGTTAAAAAGCTGAATTGATTTGAAAGTAAATTTCAAAATTGAAAGTCTGCTTTATATATTAAAATAAATAAGGAAGAGGGTGTCCAGAAATGAGGGAGGGGTGAGTTATTACTTATTGATTACAGTAATTTAACCGGTTAACGGCTGGCTCACGCCAATATATACGTTGGCAGAATGGCAGGGCCGGGCAAAGTGACGAGCTCCGTGACTGTGCCCGCTGGACCTGCGGACTCGATGTCCGCCGCTGTCCCGTGATCGGGTCACAGAGAGGGTACTGATCTTCTGCTCCCTGTGATTGGGAGCAGCGATCAGTGTCGTGTCACATGTAGTCCAGCCCCCACACAGTTAGAATCACCCCCTAGGACACACTTAACCCCTTCCTCGCCCCCTAGTGTTTAACCCCTTCACTGCCAGTCACATTTATAGAGTAATCAGTGCATTTTTATAGCACTGATCGCTGTATAAATGTGACTGGTCCCAAAATAGTGTCAAAAGTGTCCAATGTGTCCGCCGTAATGTCACAGTCACGATAAAAATCGCTGATCGCCGCCATTACTAGTAAAAAAAAAAAAAATAATTATAAAAATGCCATAAAAATACCCCCTATTTTGTAGACGCTATAACTTGTGCGCAAACCAGTCAATAAACGCTTATTGCAATTTTTTTGACCAAAAATAGGTAGAAGAATACGTATCGGCCTAAACTGAGGGAAAATAATGTTTTTTTTATATGTTTTTTGGGGGATATTTATTATAGCAAAAAGTAAAACATATTGCATTTTTTCATAATTGTCGCTCTATTTTTGTTTATAGCGCAAAAAATACAAAACGCAGAGGTGATCAAATACCACCAAAAGAAAGCTCTATTTGTGGGGAAAAAAGGACGTCAATTCTGTTTGGGAGCCACGTCGCACGACCGCGCAATTGTCAGTTAAAGCGACGCAGTGCCGAATTGCAAAAAGGGGCAAGGTCCTTAACCTGCATAATGGTCCGGTTCTTAAGTGGTTAAGCAGCCTGGTCATTGTTTATGATAAATCAGGATTTCACTACAGGTCAGCCTTCTTGTCTGACCTGACGCAGTGCCGAATCGCAAAAAGGGGCTCGGTCACTGGGCAGCCAAATCCTCCGGGGCTGAAGTGGCTAAATAGCGCCAATCATTTTCCCAGCGCCGTACATAACGTACATTCACATCAGTTGGGCTTTAACAAATGGAAGCTTTTTATGAGATTTCAGTGCTTGGGTACAAGTATACGTTAATAGCGTCTATTCCGCGTTCCCTCGCTGAGAAGAAAGCTGAATTCAGGAGCCAAGCAGAGGGGGTTAATCGGCATTACGGCACGGCACCCGTTTATTGACGTTACGGCGATTCCACCTGCGCGACCAATCCCCACGCACCCCCCCCGCCGCTCCATATCGCCTTCGCAAGGGAAGATTTGTGTCTTTGTGTTCCCTCTCAGCATCTTCGCGGCGGCTCCTGGAGGGGGTTCTAATTTATAGAAATACCGTGGGAAAAAAAAAAAAGAGCGAATCCTTGGAGTGCGCAGAAGGGGCTGACCTCAATAACGAGCAGACATTAGTTCTGCCGAGCAGCCGGTTTGGGCAGAACAAGCTTTAGAGAAGTGCCGCGCCAGCACATGTAGCGGTATAGAACATTTAATGGTCACTCTGGGGGCGGAGGTAAAGCCTTTCCTGAACTCGACATTATCTAAACAAACGCGCTCCTAAATTGCTGAAGCGCGGGCAAATAATGGTACCGGAGTGGGTGCTTTGCATTAAAAATTCATCGTTCCGAATATTAAAACTTTTTACTTCATCATGTCCAGGAACTGGGCAAATGCAAAAACGAACGAGCGCCCTCGGGCCGCGTCCCGGTCAGAAGGGGGGCTGAGGAAGGCAAGAGCTGCAATGCACCAGCCGGTTTCCAGCGGGCCGCTGAGTCGCAGTACCGGGGACGGGATGAGCGAGGGCACGCCGGAGAACGCAACCGAAGACCAAGATGCCAATGAAGGAGATAAAAGCTTGATGGATGGGAGGATGGACCTTGTGGGTATCTATAGATGTATCTAGAACTCTATAAAAAGTCCAGAGGCATCTACGGGCCTTCAAAGTTCCTCTGAACTGCTTTGGAGTTGTATGAAGTTTGCTTTGGGGAAATGCACTTGGGCATTCAACTTAGAGTGCTATACTGTCATGTATATGGGTAAAAGTCTCTAAACACCTGACCATTCCACCATATGAGCTTGTTAGACATCCTATTCCAGAACTATGGACATTACTTCCCCCATGGACATTAATATGGCGTTGCCTCCCCCATGGACATTAATATAAAGTTCCCCCCATGGGCAATATTATGAAGTTGGTCACATCATGGCCGTTAATAGGGAATTGGCCCTCAATGGACATAAATTTGGAGTTGGCCTTTCCATAGAAAGTAGTATGTAGTTGGCTCCCCCCGGACATTTATATGGAGTTGGCCCTCCAATAGAAATTAGCATGTAGTTGATCACCCCGGACATTAATATGAAGTAGGCCACCCGATGGACATTGATAAGAAGTCGGCCACCCTATTGATATTAATAGGGAGTTGGCCCCTCATGGCCATTAATTGGGAGTTGGCCCCCATGACCATTAATATGAAGTCGGCCACCCTATTGATAATAATAGGGAGTTGGCCCTCCCATAGAAATAAATATGTAGTTAGCCACCCCATGGCCATTAATAGGGAATTGGCTCCCCATGGACAATAATATGTAGTTGGCCCCCCGTGGACATTAATATGGAGTTGGCCACCCCATGGCCTTTAACAGAGAATTGGCTCCCCATGGCCATTAATATGCAGTTGCTCACCTCCCCCTCCCCCATGGACAGTAATATGGAGTTGGCCCTCCCATAGAAATAAGTATGTAGTTGGCCCCTACTAGACATTAATATGGAGTTGATCACCCCATGTACATTAATATTGAGTTGGCCCCCATAGACAATAATATTAAGTTTTTCACCTTATGTCCATTAATAGAGATTTGGCCCTCCCCTAGAAATTAGTATGTAGTTGGCCCCCCATGGACATTGATATGGAGTTGGCCCTGCATGGACATTAATATGGAGTTGGCCCTCTGTGGACATAAATATGGAGATGATTCTCCCATAGAAATTAGCATGTAGTTGGTCCCCTGGACATTAATATAAAGTTGGCCACCCCATAGACCTTTACAGTATATGATGTTGGCCACCCTATGGGCATTATTAATGAGTTGGCCTGCCATGGACATTATGTAGGTGGCCGCCCTGGACATTAATATGGAGTTGGCCACCCCATGGCCATTAGTAGGGTATTGACTTCCCATGGACCATCATATGGAAATGGCCGTCCGTGGACATTAATATGGAGTTGGCCACCCCAAGGCCATTAATAGGGAATTGGCCCACGATGGATATTCATAAGGAGTTGGATAGAAATTAGTATGTAGTTGGCCCCCATGGCTATTAATAGGCAGTTGGTCCCCTAATGGACATTAATATGGAGTTGGCCCATAGAAATTAGTATGAAGTTGGCCCCTACTAGACATTAATATGGAGTTGATCACCCTTTGTATGTAGTTTGCCCCCCATGGACATTAATATGAAGTTGGCCCTCCATGGACATTAATATGGAGATTCCCCCCCACCCCACCCCATAGAAAATTGGCATGTAGTTGGTCCCCCTGGACATTAATATGAAGTTGGCCACTCTATGGCCAATAATAGGGAATTGGCCCCCAATGGACATTAATATGGAGTTGGCCCTCCCATATAAATTAGTATGTAGTTGGCCCCCATGGCCATTAATAGGCAATTGCCCCCCCCCCCCCCATTGGACATTAATATGGAGTTGGCCCTCCCATAGAAATTAGTATGCAGTTGGCTCCTACAAGACATTAATATGGAGTTGGCCACCCCATGCACATTAATATGGAGTTGGCCCTCATGCACATTAATATGGAGTTGCCCCCATGGACATTAATATGAAGTTTGTCAACCTATGACCATTAATAGAGATTTAGCTCTCTCATAGAAATTAGTATGTAGTTGGCCCCCCATGGACATTAATATGGAGTTGGCCACCCTTTGGCCATCAAAATGGAGTTGACCACCTCCTCATGAACAATAATATGGAGTTGCCCCCCCCCCCAATGTACATTATAATGGAGTTGACCCCCCACCCCATGTAAATTAATATGGATGTGACCACCTAATAGACAATATTTATTTTTTATTTTAAGTGCAGACAATGTATGCATCACTTTATATACTGTATAGAAAATGCACATTGTACATTCACATTAGTCCCTGCCCTCAAGAAGCTTGCAATCTAAGGACCCTATCTCATATTCATACATACACATACTAGGGCCAATTTAGACTAAAAGCATGCCTTTGGAGAGTGGGGAACCAGAGTACCCAAAAGAAACAACACCTATGGAATTGACATCCCTATGGACCCTAATGGGGGGGTGGGCCCTTCATGACCAGTAATATGGCGTTAGCCCCCCTGGCTATTAATGTGGAATTGACCCTTTCATGGCTATTAATATGGAGTTGGTCCCCATTGTCTTAATATGGAGTTGGCTCCACATGGTCATTATTATGAAGTTGGCCCCCCATGTTCTTAATATGGAGTTGGCCACCCTATGGACATTAATACAGAGGTGACTCTCCATAGAAATTAGTATGTAGTTGCCCCCCCCCCCCCATTGAAAATGAATATGGAGTTGGCCATCTCATAGTCATTAATAGGGAATTAGCCCCCCCATGGCCATTAATATGGAGCTGACCCTTCCATGGCCATTATTATGGACTTGGCTCCCCAGATTCTTAATATGGAGTTTGTCACTCCATTGGCATTAATACGGAGATGGCTCTCCATAGAAATTAGTATGTAGTTGCCCCCCCCCCCCCACCCACCATATTGAAAATGAATATGGAGTTGGCCATCCCATAGTCATTAATAGGGAATTTGCCCCCCATGGACATTAATATGGAGTTTTCCCTTCCATGACCAATAATGTGGAATTGACCCTTTAATGGCTATTAATATGGAGTTTGTCCCCATTGTCTTAATATGGAGTTGGCCCCACATGGCCATTAATAGGGAGTTGGCCCCCCATTTTCTTAATATGGAGTTGGCCACCCCATGGCCATTAATATGGAGCTGACCCTTCCATGGCCATTATTATGGAGTTGGCTCCCCATGTTCTTAATATGGAGTTGGCCACCCCATGGCCATTAATATGGAGCTGACCCTTCCATGGCCATTATTATGGAGTTGGCTCCCCATGTTCTTAATATGGAGTTTGCCACCCCATGGATATTAATACGGAGGTGGCTCTCCATAGAAATTAGTATGTAGTTGCCCCCCCTAATTGAAAATGAATATAGAGTTGGCCATCCCATAGTCATTAATATGGAGTTTGCCCCACATGGCCATTATTATTATGGAGTTGGCTCCCCATGTTCTTAATATGGAGTTGGCCACCCCATGGACATTAATATGGAGGTGGCTCTTCCATAGAAATTAGTATGTAGTTGCCCCCCCCCCCAATTGAAAATGAATATGGAGTTGGCCATCCCATAGTCATTAATAGAGAGCTGCCCCCCCCCCCCCTCCATGGGCATTAAGATGGAGTTGGCCACCCAGCTGAGAAGTCACATAAATGCACCCATGGGAGGTTGGGCTCCTAGCATTAAGATCTGACTAGGAACTGAAATGTCACAGGCTGTTCAAGATGGATACCTGCATGTTGCCAGGTCCTGGGCTACAACAATATGAAGAAGGAGACATTGCCTTTTATTCTTCTCTCCCTTTACTGAGATACTGATGTTACGCTGCACCATTCTCCTCCGGCCAGCAGGGGAAGAGCTTAAGCCAAGCAAGCCCATAGACTCCTATGCAGAGTGCTGAGAATCCTGGGAGTTGTAGTTAGAGATAGTAGCCATATAATCAGACAATAGACTCCTTACACTACAGATCCCAATAGGCACTGTGCAGTAGGAGTGGTGAGAAGTGGAGAGAAGATTTTTATTAAACTGCCGGGGAAAGTTTATCCTCGTGGTACCAAGGATGTGAGAGAGAGAGCACCTCTGTCTGGATATTTGCCAGCCAGCGAGAGACCATACCAGCCGGTGACTGGAAGTGAGGACACCCAGGGGGCAGAGCAGCACCACCCACATCACAGCACCTGCACAGCTGCCCGCAGGGAGACTGGAGGGTCCACTCACCCTTCGCTTCCCACTGCTGATCACCGGAGGAGAAAGAACAAGGGGCCCCCCTCTTCTACCACAGCATGCTGGTGGTGAGAGGGCTATTTACCCATTGCTGATACTGCTAGTAGGGACTAAGCTACTGAGAGTGCCCAATCCGTACTGCACCCAATACTGAACTTATTCCAAATCTAAGCTGCACCTATACAAACTTCATACAGGGGAGGACAACTGTCTAACACAGTTATTTCTCTCACTTCCCTCTCGTTCTGAAATAATGTCTTATGCTGTCACCCCAGGGTCACCGCTCTCACATGACCTTTAGGGGATGGCAGCGCTGTAATCGCGGGCACACCGTGTCAGCATTGTCAGTCTAGAGGGGGGGGGGGGGTATTAGATGGCAGTCATATGCAATTTGCTTCGTTCCTAATGAATTTTTTTATGAATTTCAACAAATATGTTAATTCGGAAACATACAAATTAGGGAAATCCCGTTTAGCAATTTTTTTCAAACATTCGTCAATTTGAATATTCAAAAATTCTTAAATTTGTAAATTAAAAAATGCGTCCATTTGAACATTTGAAAAATTTGTAAATTAAAAAAATTCGAAATTTCTAATTTATAACTAATAATAACTATTAAATGATAGGTATTGGAATTTCCTTTCAAATTTGGCTGTTAGTGAACGTAACGAATACGAATTTATCCGAAGTTACGAATTATCCGAACTAACGAATGCCGCATCTAAACAATTGAAACGGAATTAATTAATATTAAATAATATTGATAATGGAAAGTTTTTATTATTATTGTTATTACTATTAATTTGTAATATTCCATTCATTTAGATCAGGGGTCTCCAAACTGCGGCCCGAGGGCCAGATGTGGCCCTTTGCTAGCCTTGATGCGGCCCTTGGGCACAATTTCTTCCACTGATATGAGGCACTATTCCTCCCACTGACACCAACAATAGGACACTATGGGCCAGATTCAGGTAGATGAGAGTATCTTTCCTCTGGAGTAACGCTTCTCATTTACGTTACTCTGAAGACCCTTTCAGCGCAAGTCCTGTAATTCACATAGCAGTTGCGCGTAAACTTGCGCCAGAGTAACGATAATGCGCTGGCGTAACCCGACGCAAGGGGAAGTGGGTGTGATCATATGTAAATGATGGGCGGAGCCCAGCGCAGAGGCTTACGTTCAGCGCATCAACCACGGAGCATGCGCAGTGAGTGAGGCTCCACTCGCCCCCTTTGTGCGCATGCTCACAACTTCCGTCGGCACCACTGCACGGGAAACGTCAGCGCAATGCCTTCCGTTGGGCGTTTAAATGCGCCCGTAGAAGCGCCATTCCGGCACTAAAGTATATCCTGCTCCCCCTCCCCGCAGTGATGTTACTTTTGTTCTGAGATGGCTGCTCCCGTTCCCCGCAAACACACAGGAGAAAGCTGAACTTTAATGGCCAGGAGCTGTCAGCCGTCATCTCGGCTATGGAGACCTATGATGTCTTCCTCCATGGCTGTAAAAGTTGACAGACAAGCATGGACAGAGGTGTTGTCCAGCAAGTGGGGGTGCTCAGCTAGCTCTTATCGTCGGTAACGCTGCTGTAGCTGCTCTCCTGCTGACCTGTGGCCGTCTGGAGTAAAGATAAAGCAGCCTTTTGTAGAAATAACTTTGCGCCGGACGGACGAGATACGCGCGGCGCATGTAGCCAGCGTATGGTGCTAATCCGTTCGTGAATTGGGAAAAATCCCTCATTTGCATATTTGCAGGGGAAATCAATGGGCGCGACTGATGCGCCCAGCGAAAATAAGCGCTGACGATACTCTGGCGTCGGAACGTTCCGCCGGTCGCAAATGGCCCGTTATTGGGCGCATCTAGTTTGGTGGGTACGGGCACATAGAAACGACGGCGCATCATCACAGTTACGCGGCGCATATCGAAATACTCCAGCGCAAGTGTTCCTGAATCTGGCCCAATATCTTCCACGGGTACCAATGATGCATACTACTACTAATAGGGGGAATACTCCTATTGACCACCAACCCTGAGGTCATATTTATTCTCACTGATGTTGGGCCAGACACATTTTCTGCCCCTGCTGGCCACAATCCGGCCCTCCTAAAGTCTAAAAGAAAATAAAGTGGCCCTTTGTTTAAAAAGGAGACCCCTGATTTAGATGAACCGTTATTTCGGTTAATTCGTAACTGTGTAAATTTGAAAGGAAATTTCAATACCTATAATTTAATAGTTTTATTAGTTATAGTTAGGTAGCTATTATTTAGAACTTTTGTTCTTTCGAATTTTGTGATTTTGAATTTTCAAATCTCCAATTTCTGAATTTTGTGATTTTTCTCTCTTATTTTAGTTAGTCATAGTTAAGTTATTATTACTTAGTTATTATAAATTTTCAAATTTTGGGGTTTTCGAATTTTCGCTCTGAATTTCGGATATTCGTTCTTTTGAATTTTCGCTTTTATTTTCAGTTTTTAGAATTTTCGGATTTCCACATTTCCGATATTCCGAAATCCTGAAATTCCGAATTTTTGAATATTCTAATTGACTAATTTATGAATTTTCGAATATTTGAATTTACGAATTTTCGGAAAAATGTATTAAAGGGGTTTTCGTTCATTTTGATATTTCCGAATTACAGAATTTGTCAAAATTCGTAAAAAAATAATTCGTAACTAAATTAATTGCACATGTCTATTTTTGAGATGGAAGGTGATTGAGCACGCAGTTCTTCAGATCTTCAGATCTCCAGTCCTCACTCTCCTTCTCTTCAGTCTGAGCAGCATACAATGAATGGACAGGAATATCTCTGCACAGGGCCTCCTACTCATTCATAAACTGAAGTATATAAACACAGTTTACTATGCCTCAGTTATGAATGGACAAAGTCAGTGATCGGTACCGATCACTCACTGTCCATTCAGAAAAGAAAAGGGCCAGTAAATTACATATTTACCGACACCTACTCCACTCTCCATCCTAACAGATCCCCCCGCAGCAGCCAGAGGGAGAGGGGAGGGGGAAGCCAGCAGTGATGCGGGAGACGGGGGGCAGTAGAGAGCACACAGGGGCCCGGAGACACCTGGATAGGAGGGGGGCGGTGGAGTGGCATATAGAGGAACTGATCCTTCCATTTCTCTCCTAACACTGCTGAAAGCCCGCTTCTCCTCCGCTTCCTCCTGCCACCTCTGAATGCCCGCTTCTCCTCCACACCCTCCTGCAGGCATTCAGCGGTGGCAGGAGGAAGCGCAGGAGAAGCAGGCTTTAAGCAGTGGCAGGAGGAAATTGGACGGATCGGTTCCTCTATATGCCGCCCCCACCGCCCCTCCTATCCCTGGCCCACCAGGCAAGTGCCCAGTGTGCCCTATGGCCTGTTCAGGCCTGGCTGCAATATAATGAATGAATGTTTGCTCTTGGGTTTAACCACTTGACCACTGGGCACTTAAACCCCCTTCCTAACCAGACCAATTTTCAGCTTTCGGTGCTCTCACAATTTGAATGACAATTACTCAGTCATACAACATTCTACCCATTTGAAATTTGTGTCCTTTATTTCACACAAATAGAGCTTTCTTTTGGTGGTATTTGATCACCTCTAGGTTTTTTATTTTTTGCGCTATAAAATAAAAACGACTGAAAATTCTGTAAAAAAAAAAAAAAAATTGGTTCTGTCATATTAGCAGGTTATTTCTCACCAGGCCCGGACTGGCCATAGGGCATACCGGGCAATTGCCCGGTGGGCCGCGGCGGCCCGCGGGCCGATTGCGGCCCGCGATCGGCTCTCGCTGCCCACAAACTACCCCCGGCCGCTATTGAGCCTCACTGTGCCCATCAAATGCAGCCACTGGGCCTATCAAATGACGCTACTGGGCCATCAATTGTCATCACTGTGCCATGCCATCAAACGCAGCCACTGTGCCATGCCATCAAAGGCAGCCACTGTGCCATCAATTGTCACCACTGTGCCATGCCATCAAACGCAGCCACTGTGCCATGCCATCAAACACAGCCACTGTGCCACCAATTGTCACCACTGTGCCATGCCATCAAACACAGCCACAGTGCCATCAATTGTCACCACTGTGCCATGCCAACAAACGCAGCCACTGTGCCATCAATTGTCACCACTGTGCCATGCCATCAAACACAGCCACTGTGCCACCAATTGTCACCACTGTGCCATGCCATCAAACACAGCCACAGTGCCATCAATTGTCACCACTGTGCCATGCCAACAAACGCAGCCACTGTGCCATCAATTGTCACCACTGTGCCATGCCATCAAACGCAGCCACTGTGCCATCAAATGCAGCCACTGTGCCATGCCATCAAATGCAGCCACTGTGTCATGCCATCAAACGCAGCCAATGTGCCATCAATTGTCACCACTGTGCCATGCCATCAAACGCAGCCACTGTGCCTTCAATTGTCACCACTGTGCCATGCCATCAAACGCAGCCACTGTGCCATGCCATCAAACACAGCCACTGTGCCACCAATTGTCACCACTGTGCCATGCCATCAAACACAGCCACAGTGCCATCAATTGTCACCACTGTGCCATGCCAACAAACGCAGCCACTGTGCCATCAATTGTCACCACTGTGCCATGCCATCAAATGCAGCCACTGTGCCATGCCATCAAATGCAGCCACTGTGCCATCAATTGTCACCACTGTGCCATGCCATCAAACGCAGCCACTGTGCCATGCCATCAAACGCAGCCACTGTGCCCATTGTCGCCACTGTGCCCATTGATGCCACTGTGCCCATTGTCGCCACTGTGCCCATTGAGCCAGAGGGAGCGGCGCTCCGGCGCCCTCTATAGATGCACTGCCACTGTCTATCTATCTATCTTCTTTCTTTCTATCTTTATCTATCTTCCTTCCTTTCTATCTATCTATCTATTTTTATCTATCTTTATATATCTTCCTTCCTTTCTATCTATCTATCTATCTTTATCTATCTATCTAGATCTATCTACCTATCTTCCTTCCTTCTCTTCTTTTTTTCTATCTTTATCTATCTTCCTTCCTTACTATCTTCTATCTATCTATCTATCTATCTATCTATCTATCTATCTATCTATCTATCTATCTATCTATCTATCTATCTATCTATCTATCTATCTATCTTCCTTCCTTTATCTACCTTTCTTTCTGTATCTATCTATCTATCTATCTTCCTTCCTTTATCTACCTTTCTTTCTGTATCTATCTCCCTTCCTTCCCTTCTTTCTTTCTATCTTTATCTTTCTTTCTTTATCTATCTCCCTTCCTTCCCTTCTTTCTTTCTATCTTTATCTTTCTTTCTTTATCTATCTTCCTTCCTTCCCTTCTATCTATCTATCTATCTATCTATCTATCTATCTATCTATCTATCTATCTATCTATCTATCTATCTATCTATCCATCTTCCCTTCTTGCTTTCTATCTTTATCTATCTATCTATCTATCTATCTATCTATCTATCTATCTATCTATCTATCTATCTATCTATCTATCTATCTATCTATCTATCTTCCTTCCCTTCTTTCTTTCTATATTATTAATTCTTTCTTTATCTATCTTTCTTCCTTTCTATCTATCTATCTATCAATATCTATCGATCAATATCTATCTATCTATCTATCTATCTATCTATCTATCTATCTATCTATCTATCTATCTATCTATCTATCTATCTATTTATCTTCCCTTCTTTCTTTCTATCTTTATCTTTCTTTCTTTATCTATCTTCCTTCCTTCCTTCCTTCCCTTCTTTCTTTCTCTATCTATCTATCTATCTATCTATCTATCTATCTATCTATCTATCTATCTATCTATCTATCTATCTATCTATCTATCTATCTATCTTTATCTATCTTCCTTCCCTTCTTTCTTTCTATATTATTCATTCTTTCTTTATCCATCTTCCTTCCTTTCTATCTATCTATATCTATTTATCTATCTTTCTTCCTTCCCTTCTTTCTTTCTTTACCTTCCTTCCTTCCTTCCTTCCTTCCTTCCTTCCTTCCTTCCTTCCTTCCTCTTGTATCTTTCTTTATCTTCCTTCTATCTATCTATCTATCTATCTATCTATCTATCTATCTATCTATCTATCTATCTTCCTTTCTTTCTATCTTAATCTATCTTTCTTTATCTCACCCCACATCCTGTCACTAACCCGCGCTGTGCCCCCCCCCCCCCCCCCCCCTGGGCTGCTCAGTCTAAAATGCCCGGGCCTATTTTTTGTCCCAGTCCGGGCCTGTTTCTCACACACAGCATATGCATACCACAAATTACAGCCCAAAACACATTCTGCTATTCCTCCCGAGTATGGCGATACTCCATGTGTGGGACTTTTACACAGCGTGGCCACATACAGAGGCCCAACATGCAGGGAGCGCCATCAGGCGTTCTGGAACACCCACACCAATTCTGACATTTCTCTCCTACATGGAAAAAACATCATTTATTTGCTAGAAAATTACATAGAACCCCAAAACATTATATATGCTTTCTTAGCAAAGACCCTAGAGAATACAATGGCGGCCGTTACAACTTTTTATCTCGCACGGTATTTTTGCAGACATTTATTGAACGTGTGTTTTTAAAAAAAAACTGTTTTGTGCTTAAAACAAAACAAAACGGTAAAGTTAGCCCAATTTTTTTTCATAATGTGAAAGATGAAGTTACGCCGAGTAAATAGATACCCAACATGTCACACTTCAAAATTGCGCACACTCGTGGAATGGCGCCAAACTTCGCTACTTAAAAATCCCCATAGGCGGTATTGCAGAGTATTGGGGTATTGCAAAGTATCATGCAGGGTATTGGGGTATTGCAGAGTAACGCGCGGGGTATTGCAGAGTATCGCGCGGGGTATTGCAGAGTATCGCGCGGGGTATTGCAGAGTATTGGGGTATTGCAGAGTATCGGGGTATTGCAGAGTATCGGGGTATTGCAGAGTATTGGGCAGGGTATTGCAGAGTATTGGGCAGGGTATTGCAGAGTATTGGGGTATTGCAGAGTATTGGGGTATTGCAGAGTATCGCGCGGGGTATTGCAGAGTATCGCGCGGGGTATTGCAGAGTATTGGGGTATTGCAGAGTATCGGGGTATTGCAGAGTATCGGGGTATTGCAGAGTATTGGGCAGGGTATTGCAGAGTATTGGGGTATTGCAGAGTATTGGGGTATTGCAGAGTATTGGGCAGGGTATTGCAGAGTATTGGGGTATTGCTGAGTATTGGGGTATTGCCGAGTATTGGGGTATTGCCGAGTACTGGGGTATTGCTGAGTATTGGGGTATTGCCGAGTATTGGGGTATTGTTGAGTATTTGGGTATTGTTGAGTATTTGGGTATTGCTGGGTATTGGGGTATTGCAGGGTACTGGGGTATTGCAGAGCTGGGATGGATTGAGGGATGGCTGGATCTGTGACTGCATTTGTCACAGATCCAGCCACAGCGCTGCTGCTGACACCCCACTCCCCCCCCTCTCCTCGCACACTGTACCGAACGGTACAGAGAGGAGAGGAAGGAACTGGCTTCATCAAATGACGCCGGTTTGTTTACAAGTGTAAATGTGTGAATGACGGCGCGATCACGTGGTAAACGGCCGCTATCAGCGGCAATTTGCTGTGATCCGTGATGCGCCGGGTCTTCTAGACCCGGGGAGCCCGGACACTTCCGCGAGTGCGTCCCAGGGGACGCGCAATCGCGGAAGTGTAGGACGACGTCCCAGGGACGTCGTGTCACGGTAACTCGACCGCGCTGTAGCAGTATTTTTGCTATAGCGCGGTCGGCAAGTGGTTAATACTGCTTTAACCTCTTCCCAACCGGGCCAATTCTGAGACTTCTCTCCTTCATGTAAAAATCATAATTTTTTCTAGAAAATTACTCAGGACCCCCAAGCATTATATATGACCCTAGGAAATAAAATGGCGGTCGTTGCAACTTTTTATGTCACATGGTATTTGCGTAGCGATTTTTCAAATGTGTTTTATTTGGGGGAAAAAAACAGTTTCATGAATAAATAAATAAAAAAACAGTAAAGTTATCCCAATTTTTTTATAAATTGTGAAAGATGATGTTACGCCGAGTAAATAGATACCTAACATGTCACGCTTTAAAATTGCGCACACTCATGGAATGGCGGAAAACTTTGCTACTTAAAAATCTCCATAGGCGACACTTTAAATGTTTTTACATGTTACCTGTTTAGAGTTACAGAGGAGGTCTAGTGCTAGAATTCACATGTGTGATTTGAACAGCGTTCACATATGTGGGCGCAACTTACGTATGCGTTTGCTTCTTTGCGCAAGCACACAGGGGCAGGGGGCTCTTAAATACTTTTTTAATCATTATTTTTTTACTTTTTTTTTACTTTCTCTTAAAAAAAAATGAATAACTTTTATTCCTATTACAAGGAATTAAGAATAGTGTGTGACAGGTCTTCTTTATGGAGAGATGTGGGGTCTATAAGACCTCACATCTCTCCTCCAGGCTGGAAAGAATGAGATAAAAAAAAAAAAAAAAACTCTCTCAGCCTTTCCAGCTGTGTCCCTGGCATTGCTTACTTCCCGCCGGCCCGGACGTGATGTCATAACGTCGTGCACGGGCCTCTGAGGGTCATAGAGATGACTGAGGACCATCTGGTCACCGGAAATCTCTATGCTCAACATCCGGCGCGACCGATTCCTTTTTTGGCTCGCCCCTGCAATCGGTGAGGTGGAGAAGGAATCGGTCGCCGCCGGAGGTTGAGCATAAAGATAGGGAGAAGCACCAGAGGGTGGCAGGAGGGGGGGCATCCCCTCCTGCGTCCTGTAAGAACGACCAAGTGGCCTGTAAGAACAAGCAAGAACAAAGCATTAGACAAAGGGAGCCTCAAAGCTGCTGTGCTTACTCCTCGTCTAACCCAGAGTGCTCTGAGAATCCTTTGTCGTTTGTATTAATTGTTTATTTGAAAAATACTGTATACAGTGACAAAACAGAAAAACAGATGTAAAAACGTTTCAATTACAACAAAAAGCAACAAGTGATGGTTCCCCTTAAAATCCCAGACTTGATGAAGACAGAAAACTATGATAAATAAATCCCCTTTAAGATTGGGGTTCACAGGGGTCCCTTGAGTCGGGTGAAGCAGAGATGACAGATCCTCCGGTCTCCAGTAAATGCGGCCCGGTCCGGAGACAGCCTCGCTGCCTGTAAAAGATAGAGAATGGCGTCTGGAGGCCGCGGCTCCCCCAGCACTTAATGTTCTGTATTGTTAAAAGCCGAACGTCAGGATAACTTATAGAGAGACATCACAAAAGTGGCAGTAATGATTTTTCATGTCACTTAGACATTACAGACGTCCTTAATTACTCTTTGGCAAAGGGCATATTTAAAGAGGAAGAGGAGCAGCGTGATGAATAATTGAGGAGCTCACAAACAGTCATATCGGCTGTACAGGGCACTGGACACTTACAGGAAGCCGGGACCGGCCGGAGGGCCCCCCTGAATGGGGCCACTTCATACTCCGCACAGCCACTCAGATAATAAGGGGCTCATTATCCACACTGGAACCAAGAGGAATGTGTATTTCCTACTTTAAAGAGCAGCTCCACCCTCCCCCCTCCCCCCTCCGCTGCCACACTCCGTCCCCACTCCACCACGACGAGGTCCCCCGGAAGTACGCCCCCTCTGTAATGGGGGGCAATTTGGGCGGGGGGCACGTGGAACCCAGAATCCCTTGGAGAGTTTAGGAAACCATGGTTTCCAAGTCACCCTGTGCCTCAAATAAGGGCACAGGGTGACCGAGAACACCAATCTGATCTGTACTAATCAGACTCGCTGTACAACCACACTGAGATGTTTTATACACCATATATATACTCGAGTATAAGCCACGTTTTTCAGCAAAAAAAATTGTGCTGAAAATGCCCCCCTCGGCTTTTACTTGAGTCACCTTTTTACGCCTGATCTCCTGTACTTTGGGGACCCGGTCTCCTGGACCCCCGAACTTGGCACAAGCTTGGCTCCTCTACAAGTGCGCAAAGTTTGTTGTCCGGGGGACCTACGGCCGGGGAGCACCGATTTTTCAAAGCCGGGCACCCCTTCCATAGACTCCCTTGTTAGACGTCAGTCTAGTCATGGACACAGTGAGGCATGGGCACAGTGAGGCATGAGCACAGTGAGGCATGGACACATTGAGGCATGGGCACAGTGAGGCATGGACACAATGAGGCAAAGTGAGGCACAGTGAGGCATGGGCACGGTGAGGCATGCACATGGACACAGCGAGGCAAAGTGAGGCATGCAGATAAAAACCCTAGGCTTATACTCGTGTCAATACGTTTTCCCATTTTTTTGTGGTAAAATTAGGTGCCTCGGCTTATATTCAGGTCGGCTTATACTCGAATATATACGGGGGGGTGTGTGTGTGTATATACTGTATATATTAGGGTTGTCCCGATGCCTCTTTTTTAGGACCGAGTACAAGTACCGATACCAGGGCCGATCCTACCCGGGGTGCACAGGGTGCAGTGCACCCAGGCGCCACAGAGCTGGGGGCGCTGAAGTGCCAGAGTGCTTCCCTCAAATCCCTCTCCTTGTTCATGTAGCGCGGCGCCGGCGGCTCTCCCCGCCGCCGCCGCGTGTGTCCTATAAGGCTGTCAGTGCCCCCCCCCCTTCCTCCTCCTGTTAGAGAGGGGTCTGAAGAGTCCGGAGAACAGAGCGGCTGGCTGTCTCTGTGTGGACTCGGAGAGACGCTAGCTGGCAGCTGCTCAGTGACATCGCTGATGGGGCGGTCCATCATGCCTGACATTCTGCTCCTCTCTGTGTCAAAAAAGGACTCCTGTCCGCGGCGATCTGTGATCCACCCGGGCGGCGAGGCTGCACACTGTCCCCTCCTCTGCAGCTGCCGCCCGGGTGGATCACAGATCGCCGCGGACAGGAGTCCTTTTTTGACACAGAGAGGAGCAGAATGTCAGGCATGATGGACCGTGTGTTTTTATTTACTGTAATTGACGGGGGTTTGTCCTGGGGGGAGGGGTCTGTAGTAATGTAGGGGGAGTTTTTTTCCTGGGAGGAGTCTGTACTAATGGGGGGGGGGGTTTGTCCCTGGGGTCTGCACTAATGAGGGGGGGTTGTCCTGGGGGGAGTCTGTACTAATGGGGGGGTTTGTCCTGGGTGGGTCTGCACTAATGAGGGGGGGTTGTCCTGGGGGGTCTGTACTAATGGGGGATAGTTTGTGCTGGGGGTCTGTACTAATGGGGGGGTTTGTCCTGGGTGGGTCTGCACTAATGGGGTGGTTTGTCCTGGGTGGGTCTGCACTAATGGGGTGGTTTGTCCTGGGGGGTCTGTACTAATGGAGGGGAGTCTGTACTAATGGGGGGGGGTTTGTCCTGGGGGGTCTGCACTAATGGGGTGATTTGTCCTGAGGGGGATCTGTACTAATGGGGGGAGTCTGTACTAATGGGGGGGCTTGTCCTGGGGATATGCACTAATGGGGGGGTTTATCCTGGGGGTTCGGTACTAAGGGGGGTTTGTACTAATGGGGGGTTTGTTCTGGGGGGGGTCTGCACTAATGGGGTGGTTTGTCCTGGGGGGGTCTGTACTAATGGGGGGGCTTGTCCTGGGGGTATGCACTAATGGGGGGGTTATCCTGGGGGGTCGGTAATAATAGGGGCGTTTGTCCTGGGGGTCTGTACTAATGGAGGGGGTGGTTTGTCCTAGGGGGGTCTGTACTAATAGAGAAGGGTCTGTACTAATGGAGGGGGTCTGTACTAATTGAGGGGAATAGTTTGTCCTCGTCGTCTGTACTAATGGAGGGGTTTGTCTTGGGTGGGTCTGCACTAATGGGGTGGTTTGTCCTGGGGGGGTCTGTACTAATGGGGGGAGTCTGTACAAATGGGGGGGTTTGTCCTGGGGGGTCTGCACTAATGGGGTGATTTGTCCTGAGGGGCATATGTACTAATGGGGGGGGCTTGTCCTGGGGGTATGCACTAATGGGGGGGTTATCCTGGGGGGTCGGTACTAATAGGGGTGTTTGTCCTGGGGGTCTGTAATAATGGGGGTTTGTTCTGGGGGGGTCTGCACTAATGGGGGGGTTTGTTCTGGGGTATGTTCTAATGAAGAGTTTGTCCTGGGGGTCTGTACTAATGGAGGGGGGGTTGTCCGGGGGGGGGGGGGGGGTCTGCACTACTGGTGGGGTTTGTCCTGAGGGAGGTCTGTACTAATGGAGGGAGGGTTGTCCTGGGGGAGTCGATACTAATGGGGGGGTTTGTCCTGGGGGAGTCTGTACTAATAGGGGGGTTTGTCCTTGGGGAGTCTGTACTAATGGGGGGTTTGTACTAATGGAGGGGGATTGGTTTGTCCTGGGGGTCTGTACTAATGGGGGGGGTTCTGGGGCGGTCTTTAATACTGGAAGTGGGTCTGTACTAATGGGGGGGTGTTTTGTCCTGGGGGTCTGTACTAATGGAGGGGGTGGTTTGTCCTAGAGGGGGTCTGTACTAATAGAGGGGGATAGTTTGTCCTGGGGGTCTGTACTAATGGGGGGTGGTTTGTCCTGGGGGGTCTGTACTGAGGGAGGGGGTTTACACTTAGTTAGGAGTCTGCACTGACGGAGGGGGTCTATACTTGGTGGAGGGGGTCTGTACTGAGGGGCAACTATAGGTGGAGGAATGGGAGAGAGAGAGAGCCAGGACCCCAGGAAAGCTTTCAGGGAAGTGCACCCAGGACTCCAGAGGGAGAGGACAGTGCTGAGAGAACACCATCAGAGAGAGAACCCCGCTGCCATGCGCCACCAGAGGGAAAGCCACACAGCCTAGTGCCATCCCTGGCGGAGAAAGGAATGGAGTCATTGCCAGAATACAGATCTGGGCTCTACCCAGCGGAGTATCCATGGGCAATTCAGAGTGAGCTGACTCCTGATCAGAGGAACCGTTGTTGCTGTATCGCTGGGTCAGGTGAGAGCCGATCGGCCATTATCTACTTATGCCAATAGGAACTGCAGTCTCTGACCATCTCCTGTATTATATCTGCAGTCTCTGACTGTCTCCTGTATTATATCTCCAGTCACTGACTGTCTCCTGTAATATGTCTACACTCTCTGATCCTCTCCTGTACTATGATTGCAGTCTCTGACCATCTCTTGTATCATGTCTACAGTCTCTGACCATCTCCTGTACTTTGTTTTGGGACACTTTCTAACAGTATCAGAGAGGTTCCCCTCCAGGTCTCATTAGTGTACACTCTTCCAGTATTTTCTTTATTGATAAAAGATCATGGGAGGATCCCAGGGCAACAAATACTTCTTAGAGGAGCATCTCTGTGTTTGAGTCATTGCCATAGAAACATTTGTAAAGGGGAGGAGTTGGTAAGATGACCACGCCCCCTTTGTGGGGGCGCCAGAAATATTTCTGCACCCAGGCGCCTGTGACCCTAGGATCGGCCCTGACCGATACTTTTTTCCATGTACTCGCCGATACCGAATACCGATACTTTTTTTAATGTGTCCCCAAATGCAGCCATGTCCCCCCAGCCATTCCCCTTCCCCCCCCCCCCACATATTGCAGCCATGTCCTGTCCCCCACATATTGCAGCCATGTCCTGTCCCCCACATATTGCAGTCATGTCCCCCACATATTGCAGCCATGTCCTGTCCCCCACATATTGCAGTCATGTCCCCCACATATTGCAGCCATGTCCCCCACATATTGCAGCCATGTCCTGTCCCCCACATATTGCAGTCATGTCCCCCATATATGCAGCCATGTCATGTCCCCCACATATTGCAGCCATGTCATGTCCCCCATTTATGCAGCCATGTCATGTCCCCCACATATTGTAGCCATGTCATGTCCCCCATATATGCAGCCATGTCATGTCCCCCACATATTGTAGCCATGTCATGTCCCCCACATATTGCAGCCATGTCATGTCCCCCATTTATGCAGCCATGTCATGTCCCCCACATATTGCAGCCATGTCATGTCCCCCACATATTGCAGCCATGTATGTCCCCCACATATTGCAGCCATGTCCTGTCCCCCACATATTGCAGCCATGTATGTCCCCCACATATTGCAGCCATGTCATGTCCCCCACATATTGCAGCCATGTCATGTCCCCCACATATTGCAGCCATGTCATGTCCCCCACATATTGCAGCCATGTCATGTCCCCCACATATTGCAGCCATGTCATGTCCCCCACATATTGCAGTCATATCATGTCCCCCACATATATGCAGCCATGTCATGTGCCCCCACACATTGCAGCCATGTCCTGCCCCCACACATTGCAGCCATGTCCTGTGCCCCCACACATTCCTGTGCCCCCACACATTGCAGCCATGTCCTGTGCTCCCACACATTGCAGCCATGTCCTGTCCCCCCACACATTGCAGCCATGTCCTGTGCCCCTACATATTGCAGCCATGTCCTGTGCCCCCACATATTGCAGCCATGTCCTGTGCCCCCACATATTGCAGCCATGTCCTGTGCCCCCACATATTGCAGCCATGTCCTGTGCCCCCACACATTGCAGCCATGTCCTGTGCTCCCACACATTGCAGCCATGTCCTGTGCCCCCACATATTGCAGCCATGTCCTGTGCCCCCACATATTGCAGCCATGTCCTGTGCCCCCACATATTGCAGCCATGTCCTGTGCCCCCACACATTGCAGCCATGTCCTGTGCCCCCACAAATTGCAGCCATGTCCCTCAAACCTGGCACTGCCGCCGCTGCTGCCAGGGCAGTGTCATATTCTGCGGATTAATCCCTGTGCAAAATACAGCGGGCATTACAAGCCACGCCATCTATAGACACTCCCCTTCTCTGGATTGGATGGATCCGTCCAATCGCGAGCAAGGGGGAGTGTCTATCCGTGCATAGACACTCCCCCTTGCTCGCGATTGGACAGATCCTTCCAATCCAGAGAAGGGGAGTGTCTAGATGGCGTGGCGGGCATTACAAGTATACAAACGAAAACTTGTAATGCTGTATTGCACGGGGATTATCGCGGCGGTATGCGGCAGCGGCTTTGCGGGGGGGTCGGGGTGGGGTCGTGCACACACACGAAATTGGTTTAACAAACACGCACTTTGGCCATGAGGTCTCCTAAAATAAAGAGAGGTGAAGGACCTACGGGGCTGGCTGGGTGGGCAAGGCCCCCTCACTCCCTCATAGGAGGAGTCCCTCTGCCCCGTTGGGGTCCTGTTGGGCCCCAGTTGGGCTCCCAAGAGGAGCAGGTAGGGCGGGGTGAGTGGGAGGCCCCCCTCACACCCGCCATTGCCACCAGGGGCATGGAGAAGGATGGCGATTGCCTCCGGGGGGAGGGTCTGCCTACTCCCAACTCCTGCAGTCCGGCTCCTCTCTCTCAAGTTCACGCACAAAATTACACTTTAAAAATAAAAAAAAGATGGTGTGTGGGCAAAACGTTGTTTTATGTCTTCTGAAAAATCACCAAAAAAAAAAATTCGAACATGCTTCAATTTTTTCAGAATGTTGTCTTTTGTTTCACAAAACAAAACGACGTTTTTAAACCCGCGCATGCTCAGAAGCAAGTTATGAGAGGGGAGCTTCAATGGAACAGAGTGCCGTCGTACACGGTGTACGTCACCGCGCTTTGCAAGAGCATTTTCAGAAAACGACGGTGTGTAGGCAACGTATTTTTTTTTAAAATGAAGTTTGAAAAACGTTGTTTTGTTTCGTGAGATAAAACGTCACAAAAAGTCATCGTGTGTATGCGGCATCATTCCAAAATGGATAAAATTCATTATTTTCCTCAAAATTCTACAAACAATCCCCCATAATGACAATGTGAAAGAAGTTTGTTTAAAATCTTTGCAAATTTATTAAAAAAAAAAAAAAATCCCATGTACATAAGTGTAGCGATACCCCCTCATGAGCCGCTGATTGATTTGGGATCTGCGTATTAAGTTACCCTTGTATGTTGTCTAGGGGTGATTGCAGTGAGCAGAGCAATAAGAGAATGTCCAAACCTGCTGCTGAAGTTTTCTGAATGCTTTATTTCCTGGTCCAACACGACCAACATCAACATGAGGTAGAGAGAAAAGGTTGATGAGAGGAGAGAACGTTGCGGTATCAGGCTTTGGATGAAAAGAAAGAGTTCGTCGCCACTCTAGCCAGAGTGGGTAAAGTGCCTCCGGACAGACTTCTGCCACAAGCCTAGCAGCCGGAACGTCACTTAAGATCGCTGGGAGGAACAAGTCTCTCTCACTGACTGGCTCTAGTAGAATTTAGCGTTCTAGATGAAGACCTCTGCCACAGGCCCAATGGTGGATTGTAGAGCGAAATCTCCCAGAAAGTTCTCTGTTCTGTAGGGGTCACCAGCTGACAGTCTTTGGTTATCTGTCAGTTCCTGGCAACCAGATCCCTGATGGCTCGCTCAAGCCCTTTTGGATCACCTGCCTCCAGGTTCTCCTCGAGCCGATCCCCCACCGAACGTCCCCTTTCAGCATCAGCAGGGAACTCCACGTAGCGTGCGACCCCATATCGCTGGCGTCTGTTGGATGCGCACACCCTAAAGGTGGGTGCCGCACCTGGAACCTGGGACCCGCGAAGAACCCCGAAAAATGGCGTCTGTCACAGATATACCCCTCGCAGCATGCTCCGCGAGGGAAAACTCCTCCAATTGGCTGCTGGGGAAAAGTGGCTCTGCCTGAATCCCTCTGGCGCCACCTGTCACCCAGAGATGGAACCGCATCTCTAGAGCACAGAATGACCTACAGGATAATTCAGGGCTGACAGCAGCCCAATTTAACAAAATTAGGTGTGGGAGCAACATAACTCTCACACTCTCCCACTAACTTTAGCGTAGTGCCTTTTCTGAAAGAAAGGGGGCGCTACATAAGTATCACAGACTCCTCCCATGTACATAAATATCACAGGCTCCTTCCATGTACATCAGTATGACAGGCTCCTCCCATGTACATAAGTATCACAGACTCCTCCCATGTACATAAGTATGACAGGCTCCTCCCATGTACATAAGTATCACAGACTCCTCCCATGTACATAAGTATGACAGGCTCCTCCCATGTACATAAGTATCACAGACTCCTCCCATGTACATAAGTATGACAGGCTCCTCCCATGTACATAAGTATCACAGACTCCTCCCATGTACATACAGTGCAAAAAATAAGTATTTGAACACCCTGCTATTTTGCAAGCTCTCCCACTTGGAAATCATGGAAGGGTCTGAAATTGTCATCGTAGGTGCATGTCCACTGTGAGAGACATAATCAAAAAAAAAAATCCAGAAATCACAATTTATGATTTTTTTAACTATTTATTTGTAGGATACAGCTGCAAAGAAGTATTTGAACACCTGTCTATCAGCTAGAATTCTGACCCTCAAAGACCTGTTAGTCTGCCTTTAAAATGTCCACCTCCACTCCATTTATTATCCTAAATTAGATGCACCTGTTTGAGGTCATTAGCTGCATAAAGACACCTGTCCACCCCATACAATCAGTAAGAATCCAACTACTAACATGGCCAAGACCAAAGAGCTGTCCAAAGACACTAGAGACAAAATTGTACACCTCGTGGGGTCTCAATGATCCTAAGAAAGGTGAGAAATCAGCCCAGGACTACACGGGAGGAGCTGGTCAATGACCTGAAAAGAGCTGGGACCACCGTTTCCAAGGTTACTGTTGGTAATACACTAAGACGTCATGGTTTGAAATCATGCATGGCACGGAAGGTTCCCCTGCTTAAACCAGCACATGTCAAGGCCCGTCTTAAGTTTGCCAATGACCATTTGGATGATCCAGAGGAGTCATGGGAGAAAGTCATGTGGTCAGATGAGACCAAAATAGAACTTTTTGGTCATAATTCCACTAACCGTGTTTGGAGGAAGAAGAATGATGAGTACCATCCCAAGAACACCATCCCTACTGTGAAGCATGGGGGTGGTAGCATCATGCTTTGGGGGTGTTTTTCTGCACATGGGACAGGGCGACTGCACTGTATTAAGGAGAGGATGACCGGGGCCATGTATTGCGAGATTTTGGGCAACAACCTCCTTCCCTCAGTTAGAGCTTTGAAGATGGGTCGAGGCTGGGTCTTCCAACATGACAATGACCCGAAGCACACAGCCAGGATAACCAAGGAGTGGCTCTGTAAGAAGCATATCAAGGTTCTGGCGTGGCCTAGCCAGTCTCCAGACCTAAACCCAATAGAGAATCTTTGGAGGGAGCTCAAACTCCGTGTTTCTCAGCGACAGCCCAGAAACCTGACTGATCTAGAGAAGATCTGTGTGGAGGAGTGGGCCAAAATCCCTCCTCCAGTGTGTGCAAACCTGGTGAAAAACTACAAGAAACGTTTGACCTCTGTAATTGCAAACAAAGGCTACTGTACCAAATATTAACATTGATTTTCTCAGGTGTTCAAATACTTCTTTGCAGCTGTATCATACAAATAAATAGTTAAAAAAATCATAAATTGTGATTTCTGGAATTTTTTTTTTGATTATGTCTCTCACAGTGGACATGCACCTACGATGACAATTTCAGACCCCTCCATGATTTCCAAGTGGGAGAACTTGCAAAATAGCAGGGTGTTCAAATACTTATTTTCTGCACTGCAAGTATCACAGGCTCCTCCCATATACATAAGTATATACATAAGTATCACAGGCTCCTCCCATGTACATAGGTATCACAGACTCCTCCCATATACATAAGTATCACAGACTCCTCCCATGTACATAAGTATCACAGCCTATGCTCAATAATTTGGTGAAGCTCCTTTGGCACCAATTACAACCTACTGTATGTACATGGGAGGAGCCGTGATACTTATGTACATGGGAGGAGCCCATGATACTTGCGTAAATGGGAGGAGCCTGTGATACTTATGTACATGGGAGGAGCCTGTGATACTTATGTACGTGGGAGGAGCCTGTGATACTTATGTACGTGGGAGGAGCTTGTGATACTTATGTACATGGGAGGAGCTTGTGATACTTATTTACATGGGAGGAGCCTGTGATACTTATGTACATGGGAGGAGCCTGTGATAATTATGTACATGGAAGGAGCCTGTGATACTTGCGTAAATGGGAAGAGTCTGTGATACTTATGTACATGGGAGGAGCCTGTGATACTTATGTACATGGGAGGAGCCTGTGATACTTATGTACATGGAAGGAGCCTGTGACACTTATGTACATGGGAGGAGCCTGTGATACTTATGTACATGGGAGGAGCCTGTGATACTTATGTACATGGGAAGAGTCTGTGATACTTATGTACATGGGAGGAGCCTGTGATACTTATGTACATGGGAGGAGCCCGTGATACTTGCGTAAATGGGAGGAGTCTGTGATACTTATGTACATGGGAGGAGCCCGTGATACTTGCGTAAATGGGAGGAGTCTGTGATACTTATGTACATGGGAGGAGCCCGTGATACTTGCGTAAATAGGAGGAGTCTGTGATACTTATGTACATGGGAGGAGCCTGTGATACTTATGTACATGGGAGGAGCCTGTGATACTGATGTACATGGGAGGAGCCTTTGATACTTATGTACATGGGAGGAGCCCGTGATACTTATGTACATGGGAGGAGCCTGTGATACTTATGTACATGGGAGGAGCCTGTGATACTTATGTACATGGGAGGAGCCTGTGATACTTATGTACATGGGAGGAGTCTGTGATACTTATGTACATGGGAGGAGCCTGTGATACTTATGTACATGGAAGGAGCCTGTGACACTTATGTACATGGGAGGAGCCTGTGATACTTATGTACATGGGATTTGTTTTGTTTTTAATTTTGATAACATTTGGGAAGATTTCAAAACAAACTTCTTTCATGTTGTCATTATGGGGGATTGTTTGTAGAATTTTAGGGAAAATAATGAATTTAAGTCATTTTGGAATAAGGCTGCAAAAATGTGGAAAAAGTGAAGCACTGTGAACATTTTCTGGATGCACTGTATAATAAAGGTCTGCAATATTTATCTGGAGAGGGAACCTTTCTCTCACCACAGGACCTGTCATCAGTTTACATTCCCAGCTCCTCCTGTTGGGTTCTCCAAAATTTTAATGTAGCACCCTCCTAAATAGGCTGCTAGGTACATTTCATTTTTGGGGTTGTTTTTTTGCTTTTCTGTAATTAGAGGAGCAGCTGGTGATTGTTTGGGCTGATCAGGGTCTCACAGGCTAGGGTGACCAGACATCCCCAGTTTCAGGGGACAGTCCCCTGATTGAGGACACTGTCCCCGGACCAAGTCTGTCCCTGGTTTTGTCCCCAGATTGGATTTAATAGTGGGCAAGGGCAATTTAAAAGACAGTCAGTGCAGAATTAAAATAAAAAAATTAGAATTACACATCCCCCTGCTCTGCCGTGCCTACTAGCATAGGGGGATTGTATTTTTCCCATTATCTGTGCCCCTTTCTGATGATCATGCCCTGGTCGGAGTGGAGGGAATATTTCTTCAGTTTCGGGGCACATGCCCATTCAGCTCCACTTGCATGTTCTTCTGCCTTGGCTCAAATCCTGGCCAGCCGCCTGCCTATCTCCTTGCCTTCCCTGGCGGAGTAATCTTCCTCCGCTCCCCACCCAGTAGTAGCCGGGGCCCGAAGAGTAAGACTTGAGAGTCGCTGATTGTTGCCATTACTAGTAAAGGAAAAATATGTCCCCGGATTTCATTTTAACAATCTGGTCACCTTATCACAGGCTGCACACTTGATTGCTTCTTCCTGCCTTCTGGAAGGCCCCAGAACATAGAAGTGGAGCAGGTCAAATTAGAAGTCTGAATATTTATGGGTTTCAGCCAATCTCTGGGGAGGTGTGCCCAGTAGGTGGTTGCAGGTCCCATAAATAGTCTAGGGTCTGGAGCATTCTTGTTCTTCTCCAGGAGGAGAGGTTCCTAGCCTGAAAATCCTACCTGACCTCTTTGAGGACCCATCTGTGGCAGAGCTGGGGGGGGGGGGCTGTTCTGCTAAAAACTCTGAAATTAAGCAAAGGATTTCACAGAGAATCCAATCTGGAAGATGCACTGAGGAATTGTCCTCCTGATATTGGAGAGAGGCATCCAGTGAGTAAAGACATGAGTGGAGGATCCGAGTGACTGTTGCTGCTGATATCCCTAGAGTATAAATACTAGTGCTTGCCCGGCCTGGGACATTACTGAGGGCACCTCTGTGTTTTTTGGGCCTGTGCTGGAAGAACTTTACTGAGAAGTAGTATTGCAGTGTCCTCTATATATTGTTCAGCATTCATGGAGTAATGAAGTTATTCCACAATAAATACCAAAAAAGGCAAACCCTAGTCTGTTCATTGAGCCAGAAGAGTGACTTTTGCGATGCGCCAGGCTTATATTTCCCTAATCTGGTAAAAGAAGCTCTGGAAAACCAGTGGGTCCTTTTTGGCGTGTGCGCAGGGGAAGGCTGGCAGCCTTAGGCCTAGGGGGCAAGTCCAGTCAAGTGGCCCATAGAGTGTGGAAAAGTGATGGATCGAGGAAAAAAGATTTTTCATGATCACAAGAGTCCGCACAGAGGCCCCCCTTACATTAGAGTCCGCACAGAGCCTCCCCTTACATTAGAGTCCGCACAGAGGCCCCCTTACATCAGAGTCTGCACAGAGGCCCCCCTTACATCAGAGTCCACACAGAGGCCTCCCCTTACATCAGAGTCCGCACAGAGCCTCCCCTTACATTAGAGTCCGCACAGAGGCCCCCTTACATCAGAGTCCGCACAGAGGCACCCCTTACATCAGAGTCCACACAGAGCCTCCCCTTACATTAGAGTCCACACAGAGGCCCCCTTTACATTAGAGTCAACACAGAGGCCCCCCTTACATTAGAGTCCGCACAGAGGCCCCCTTACATTAGAGTCCGCACAGAGGCCCCCCATACATCAGAGTCCGCACAGAGCCTCCCCTTACATCAGAGTCCGCACAGAGCCTTCCCTTACATTAGAGTCCGCACAGAGCCTCCCCTTACATTAGAGTCCGCACAGAGCCTCCCCTTACATCAGAGTCTGCACAGAGGCTTCCCTTACATCAGAGTCCACACAGAGGCCCCCTTACATCAGAGTCCACACAGAGGCCCCCTTACATCAGAGTCCGCACAGAGGCCCCCTTACATTAGAGTCCGCACAGAGGCCCCCCATACATCAGAGTCCGCACAGAGGCCCCCCTTACATCAGAGTCCGCACAGAGGCCCCCCTTACATCAGAGTCCGCACAGAGGCCCCCCTTACATCAGAGTCCGCACAGAGGCCCCCCTTACATCAGAGTCCGCACAGAGCCTCCCCTTACATCAGAGTCCGCACAGAGCCTCCCCTTACATCAGAGTCCGCACAGAGCCTCCCCTTACATTAGAGTCCGCACAGAGCCTCCCCTTACATCAGAGTCCACACAGAGGCTTCCCTTACATTAGAGTCCGCACAAAGGCCCCCTTACATTAGAGTCCACACAGAGGCCCCCTTACATTAGAGTCCACACAGAGGCCCCCTTACATTAGAGTCCACACAGAGGCCCCCTAACATTAGAGTCCACACAGAGGCCCCCTTACATTAGAGTCCACACAGAGGCCCCCCATACATCAGAGTCCGCACAGAGGCCCCCCATACATCAGAGTCTGCACAGAGGCCCCCCTTACATCAGAGTCCGCACAGAGCCTCCCCTTACATCAGAGTCCGCACAGAGCCTCCCCTTACATCAGAGTCCACACAAAGGCCCCCCTTACATTAGAGTCCGCACAGAGCCTCCCCTTACATCAGAGTCCACACAGAGGCTTCCCTTACATTAGAGTCCGCACAGAGCCTCCCCTTACATCAGAGTCCACACAGAGGCTTCCCTTACATTAGAGTCCGCACAGAGCCTCCCCTTACATCAGAGTCCACACAGAGGCTTCCCTTACATTAGAGTCCGCACAGAGCCTCCCCTTACATCAGAGTACACACAGAGGCTTCCCTTACATTAGAGTCCGCACAGAGGCCCCCTTACATCAGAGTCCACACAGAAGCCCCCCATACATCAGAGTCTGCACAGAGGCTTCCCTTACATCAGAGTCCACACAGAGGCCCCCTTACATTAGAGTCCACACAGAGGCCCCCTTACATTAGAGTCCGCACAGAGGCCCCCCTTACATCAGAGTCCGCACAGAGCCTCCCCTTACATCAGAGTCCGCACAGAGGCCCCCTCACATCAGAGTCCGCAAAGAGCCTTTCCTTACATCAGAGTCCGCACAGAGGCCCCCCTTACATCAGAGTCCGCACAGAGCCTCCCCTTACAGTAGAGTCCACACAGAGGCCCCCCTTACATTAGAGTCCGCACAGAGCCTCCCCTTACATCAGAGTCTGCACAGAGGCTTCCCTTACATCAGAGTCCACACAGAGGCCCCCTTACATTAGAGTCCGCACAGAGGCCCCCCATACATCAGAGTCTGCACAGAGGCCCCCCTTACATCAGAGTCCGCACAGAGCCCATATACATCAGATCTGATGTAAGGGGTGTTCTGGGAAAATTGATTTAAGGGTGCATGCTGTGGACTATTGTGTAAAGAGGGTCTCTGCTCACCAATTCTGCCCCCCCTCCCCTTTAACAAAGTCCACAGAGCACCCCTGTTTATACACTGGGAGGCAGGAGAGACTAGAGGGTGAGCTTACCAGGATGGAGGCTGAGGCGCAGGCAGGCTGTCTGATGCTTTTTTGGGTTCAAACTTCCTGTCCAGTGCCCACACATGCCCGGGGAGTGTGGGCAGGGCAGACTCAGGAGGAGGAACAGGTGAGCTTTATCTCTCTTTGTGTCTGTGCAGAGAGAGAAGGGGATGTCAGCTCTGGTGTGCACTGAGGCTGAGCTATGTGTGAGAGGAGACATAGCTCAGCTCTGTGGGAGGTGAGCAGCGGCCGTGACCTGTGTTAACAGAGCTCCAGCAGGCATATTCCTGCTCTACAAAAACAGCATTTGGTAGTGGCGGCCGGTGGCTGTGCATAGTGTCACCAGCCCGGGGGGAGATTTCCACCCTGCCCCCCCTGCCAGCCCTCCCCTGCGTGTGCGCTACTTAAAATAAAAAAAAATTCTGAGGATATGTTTGTAACCCTACATAATGAACACAGAAGAGGTGCACAGCCAACTAAAAGCATGTTGGGCACCAGGGCCAGGACTTTGGGGGG
Organism: Rana kukunoris; assembly: GCA_029574335.1. Lineage (NCBI taxonomy): Eukaryota > Metazoa > Chordata > Amphibia > Anura > Ranidae > Rana > Rana kukunoris. Next base: position 26,769,221 of record CM056053.1, read on the forward strand.
ACCAGATGACCAGAGAGAGGAAGGAGACCCGATGTGAGGACCGATCTCCCAGTACAAGTGGGAAAGGAGGGGCAACCACCCAAGAGCTTATGGACACCTGATGTAAATGGGAATTCTGTTGGGGACACCTGATTTAAAGGGGGCTCTGTTGGGGACACCTGATGTAAAGGGGGACTCAGTTGGGGACACCTGATTTAAAGGGGGAGTTCAATGGGGATACTCAATGTAGAGGGGGACTCTTTTGGGGACACCTGATGAAAAGGGAGACATTGATGTAAAGGGGGACTCTATTGGGAATGCCACCTGGTGGGTGAGAGGCGCAACTCGCCATCTTCACCCTGGGCGCTAAATGACCTTGTCCCGGCACTGGTGGTCACACTCACAAATTATTGAGTTCAGGTGCAGGGGCGAGCAGGCACCTGTCTAGGGCCCTGTATTGAGGGGAGGGGGGCGCTGCCGAGTTTGATGCTCGTCCCGCTCCTTACTGACAGGAGTGACTGCAGTGTCACTCCTGTCAGAAGGAGCAGAGACTGATAGCTGCTGCTGTAGGGAGGATTCAGCTTTCTCCTCCCTCCAGCCTGCATGGGGCTAAAAAATTGCCGGCGCTGAGACAGAGAACTATCCTTAGTCTCAGAGACCTGCTGCTGGGGAGGGAGGTCGGACTGTGTCCTTCATTCTTTCTATCCCTGTCATGTGACTTGTCACATGACCAGAAAGAGGAAGGAGACCCGATGTTAGTACTGATCTCCCAGTACAAGTGGGAAAGGAGAGGGCAACAACTCGAGAGCATAGGGACACCTGATGTAAAGGGGGCTCTGTTGGGGACACCTGATGTAAAGGGGGCTCTGTTGGGGACACCTGATGTAAAGGGTGCTCTGTTGGGGACACCTGATGTAAAGGGGGCTCTGTTGGGGACACCTGATGTAAAGGGGGACTTCGAAGGGTATACTCAATGTACAGGGGGACTCTTTTGGGGCTACCTGATGAAAAGAGAGACATTGATGTAAAGGGGCACTTTACTGGGAACGCCACCTGGTGGGTGAGAGGCGCAACTTGCCATCTTCACCCTGGGCGCTAAATGGCCTTGTCCCGACACTGGTGGGCACACTCACAAATTATTGAGTTCAGGTGCAGGGGCGAGCAGGCACCTGTCTAGGGCCCTGTATTGAGGGGTGCTGCCGAGTTGGCTGCTCGTCCTTCTCCTTACTGACAGGAGTGACTGCAGCGTCACTCCTGTCAGAAGGAGCAGAGACTGATAGCTGCTGCTGTAGGGAGGATTCAGCTTTCTCCTCCCTCCAGCCTGCTAATATTGGCTTTGGAATGGGATGTCCCACAAGGCCATATAGGAGGCAGCTCTTTAATTAGGCAAATTATAAGGCCTCGCACTCACAGGGGCCTCGCGGCTGCCTAACTTACCCAATGCATTACTCCAGTTTTGAGGGACAGGGAAGCTTAACGCTGCTGTGCTCATGCAGGCCCTGACTCAGGAACGGGGGCCGCCAGCATCCCTAACAACCAGTGAATATCGGTGACACCGCCCCTCATGACGTCAATGACCAAGCATGCCCTCAGTCAATGATGTCAAAAGGGGGTGACATCACTGGGTGGCCCCCGCCCCATGGTTATTAAAAAGCAGGATCTGGGGGCCGCCTTGTTAAAGGGGTCTTCCAGATTCCGATAAGCCCCCTTGCCCACAGACCCCCACAACCACCGGCCAGGGTTGTGGGGAAAAGGCTCTTGTCCTTGAATTCTTTTTTACCATCGTGGGTGTAAGTGGGGCCCCATGTCAAGTTTTGCCTAAGCCTAAAGCCCCCTCTGGCCTCACAAAGCCACAAAGCCTAGAGCCCCCTCTGGCCTCACAAAGCCACAAAGCCTAGAGCCCCCTCTGGCCTCACAAAGCCACAAAGCCTAGATCCCCCTCTGGCCTCACAAAGCCACAAAGCCTAGAGCCCCCTCTGGCCTCACAAAGCCACAAAGCCTAGAGCCCCCTCTGGCCTCACAAAGCCACAAAGCCTAGAGCCCCCTCTGGAGTGGTGGTCAGGGTCAGGTGACTACAAACTGGCCCATAATGTATATAGTTCTGCTTCAACCGCTGAGCTTACCTGAAGCTCAAGTGGGTAAATAGGCAATGAAATAAACACATGAATCCACTTTTTGAAACATTATTTGCTTTACGTTTTCAGCTCCAGTTTTCTGCTACAACCATCATGATATGTAAGCCCCTTGGGGCCCCGCAGACCAGGGCCCCCCAATACCTAGTTGTTTAGCGGAAATAACTTAGTCATTAGGAGCTGCTCTCCCGGTGGACTTCTTAAGCCGGAGTTTATTTATCATGGCTCTTTCGCGGCGCTCCCTCAGCTGTCAGATGGGCCCGGCCAATATGACAACGGGCTTCTTCTTGATGGATGAGGACTCAGAAGAAAAGGGGCCTGTGAACGAGAGCGAAGACGGAGCCTGAGGGGGAAGAGAGAGGAAGGAGGGGGGGGGGGGGGAGAGAGCCGGGACTGGAACATTTCTGCCGGATAGTGCATGTACTTAAAAACCACAAGAAGTAAATAAGTAATCTAATCAAATGGGCTGCCGGGAACACTTTATTCCCCCCCGGCCCCGGCTGTGTTTACAGAAAACTCGTAGGGGAGCGTTTAGTCGCCGTTGTGCGGTCACTGAGGTCCTGGCTCTGGTCGCGTTTATTGCCCTGTGATTGCGCTGCCCTCTTTTTATGTTTATGTGTTGTGGCTTTTTGTCACATTGTGGGATACAGGTCATTTTACGGCTGCCGGGGGTCACTCTCCACCGCGGCGGGTCTCTTGGCTCTCACCGTCACCGGTTTGGGATGAAAAATAAAATGTTACTATTTTCTCCACTTGTAATGCGGCCGGGACAAGGCGTGGGCCGGAAGGGGAAGCTGCCCTGGGCACTGTGGTATTCAGGGCAGATATCACAAATTTCGGTGCCACCCTACATAGCTTTAGGCGGGGCCCCTGTGGAGCAGAGTATGGGGGGGGGGGAGGCGGGTGCTGACGAAGTTTAATCTCTTCTCTCTTGATGCAAGATAATAAGCAGGTGTAATGCAAAAAAAAAAAAACGGGGGGTGGGGGGCCAGCCAGGCCTGTAAGGGGCCGCTTACAAGTGTAATGCAAACAAAAAAAAACGGGAGGGGGGTCAGCTGGGCCTGTAAGGGGCCCTGGGAACCATTGGGCCCCTTACAGGTGTAATGCAAAAAATAAAAAAATGAACGGGGGGGTCTTTATGGGGCCCTTTGGACCATTACAGGCTTAATGCAAAAAAAAACGGGAGGGGGGCCCTGGGGACAATTGGGCCCCCTACAGGTGTAATGTAAAAAAAATGGGCAGGAGGCCAGCTGGACCATTGGAGACCATCGGGCCCCTTACAGGTGTAATGCCTGTACCCCCCTGATGGCAGCCCTGGTAGTGTTATGCAAGGTGGTGGGGGGGGGCACCTGGAGGGAATTTGGGGGGGGGGGCAGAAAGCGGGTAAAAAAATATATAGGAGGGGAAATTTAATTGTGCGTGTTAGGAGAGGTGATTCAGGTGGATTTGTGTTGGGAGGGGGATGGGAAAAGAGGTTTGGGGCTAGAAGCAGGAGGGGCGGCTGCCCTGGGCACTGTGGTATTATATGGGCACCACATAAAGACTGGGGGGGGGGATTTGTGTTGAGAAGGGGAATTTGAGGGGTGTCAGGGGGTAATAATTATTCTAGGAGGGCAAATTTTGCAAGGTGTTCTAGGAGTGGTGATTGGGGGGGATTTGGGTTAAAAGGGGGGGGGGGGATTTGTGTTGGGAGGGGGGATGAAGAAAGGGGATTTGGGGGGGTTTGTGCTATAAAAGTAATATGGTAGAGGGGCCGATTGCAGGGTATTTGTGGTAGGAATTTGTTGGGGGGGGGGGGGGATTGTGCTAGAATAGGTGATTGAGGGAGGGGAATTTGTGCTGGGAGGGATTTTGAGTGGGGAGAAGAGGATTTGTGCTAGGAGGGGGATTTTTTTGTGGGGGGTATGTGCTGGGGCATATGGGGAGAGAGAGGATTTGAGTTGGGAGGGGATGGGGGGCAAAGATTTGTGCTGAATGGGGGGATTTCAGCAGGGGGGGTAGATTTGAGGGGTGAGCATGCATATTAGTGCTTGATCTTTTTATTTTACTTGGGGGGGGGGTTTTACTGACAGATAAAGCTTATATATCTTGGGATCTTGGGGGGGGGGCACAATTTGTCATTTTCGCCATGGGCTCTAGGTGACCTTGTCCTGGCACTGGCTATAAGGGTCAATTTGGGGGGGGGGGGTTGTGCTAGAAGAGGTGATATGGTCGAGGGGGGAGGAAATGCATGCTAGAAGGATCATTTTTTTTTTTTGGGGGGGGGGGATTTGTGCTAGTGGGATAATTGGGGGGTGCTTGTACTAGGAGGGATATTTGTATTAGAGGGGGATATGGATCAGGGGAGGAGAGATTGTGTACCCAGGGAGGGGAAATTTGAGAGGTGGAGGATTTGTGCTAGGAAGGGGGGGGGGGGGTTGCATTTGTGTTGGGGGTATTTGGGGGTAGAGGGATAAGAGATTTGTGCTGGGAGGGGGGATGTTAGTGGGGAGATTTGTACTGGGAGGAGGGGGAAATTATGCTTAGAGGGTAATCATGACGAATAGTGCCCAGTTTTTTTTGGGGGGGGGCCAAAACAGCGGCTGGAGCTGCTGCTCTCGTTGCCCTCGCTGACCGCTGGAATGATCATGTTCAGGTAAGAACGAGGGGGGCTCTGGGGTGCAGCTTTTTTTTTTTACAGCTGTCAGCTTGACTTTGGCTTCTCTGCATAGAAATAATCGGGAAAATGCTTTGTTAAGATCGCGAGGGGGAGAAAATCGCAATCTCGCTTCTTAACGATTAATCGTACAACAGGAATTATGGGGCCCCTTACACAGCTTCAGGCATGGGCCCCCTGGAGCAGAGAACCGGGGGGAGGGGGGGTGCTGCCACCTCAAATTGAGAAGGAGGGCCATGAATTGAGAAGCCGGGGGGGGGGGGGGGGGCGTACCACGATTTGAGAAGTGTGGGGGTGCGGCCACTTACAAAATAAAAGGGGACCTTTAATAAAAATATAAAAGAAAAAAAGGCATAAAAAAATTATATAAAACAAAAGGGGGGGGGGTTGACATCTGGGGACCTCTGGGCCCTTTAATAAAAGAATAAAATAAAAAAATTAAAAATAAATTATATAAAAAAAAACAGGGGGGGAGGGGTTGCTATCCGAGGTCCCTGGGACACTCGGCCCGTTTAATAAAATAATAAAAACATATTTTTTTTAGATATATATATTTTTTTAATAATTAAAAAAAAGGGAGGGTTGCTATCCTCCAGGCCCCTGGGCCCTTTAATAAAAACAAGAAATAAAAAATAAAAAAATAATTATATAAAAATAAAAAATAAAAATTATAATTTTATTTTTATTTTTTTTAATAAAAGGATAAAATAAAAAATAAAATAAAAAAATTATATAAAAAAAACGGGGGGGAGGGGAGGGGTTGCTATCCGAGGTCCCTGGGGCACTCGGGCCCTTTAATAAAATAATAAAAACATTTTTTTTATATATATATATATTTTTTTTTTTTTAATAATTAAAAAAAAGGGGGGGTTGCTATCCGCGGCCCTGGGGACCTCCAGGCCCCTGGGCCCTTTAATAAAAACAAGAAATAAAAAAAAAAATAATAATTATATAAAAAAAAAAAAAAATTATAATTTTATTTTTTTAATAAAAGGATAAAATAAAAAATAAAATAAAAAAATTATACTAAAAAAAACGGTGGGGGGGAGGGGTTGCTATCCGAGGTCCCTGGGACACTCGGCCCGTTTAATAAAATAATAAAAACATTTTTTTTTAGATTTATATATTTTTTTAATAATTAAAAAAAGGGGGGGGGGGTTGCTATCCGCGGCCCTGGGGACCTCCAGGCCCCTGGACCCTTTAATGAAAATAAGAAATAAAAAAAATAATAATAATTATATAAAAAATTAAAAAATAAATTATAATTTTATTTTTTATTTTTTAAAAGGCGATTGCCATCCCGGGCCCTGGGGACCTCTGGGCCCTTTAATAAAAAGAAAAAAGATATATAAAAAAAATTATATACAAAAAAGAGGGGTTTGCCATCCGGGGCCCCTGTGGATCTCTGGGCCCTGTAATACAATTTATATATATATATATATATATATATATATATATATATATATATATATATATATTTTTTTTTTTTAAATAATTTAAAAAAAGGGGGGGTTGCTATCCGTGGCCCTGTGGACCTCCGGGGCCCTGGGCCCTTTAATAAAAAATAAATAAATAAAAATTATAAAAAAATGTAAAAACATTATATAAAAAAGTAAAAATAAAAAAATATGCACATTCCTGTAAATAATTCTTTATTGCTTAGTGAAAAAGTGGTCAAGAGTGACGTATTGCTGATTAGATTGTAAGCTCTTCTGTTCAGGGCCCTCTTAATCCTCTTGTTTTTAATCCTCCCTTTTATATTGTAAGCGCTGTGTAAACTGTTGGCACCATATAAATCCTGCATAATAATAATAATATAAAAAGTCGGTGCTTTCGTACTTCTTCTCCCACACCGCCAATAATTCTGGAACCTCCCCGATGAAATCAGCGTCCGGCCGCGTGCGTTTGCGGTCAGCAGACGACCGCTCATGTTTACAGCGCAGGCAAAGCTGGAGCTGCCGGAGACTCCCCCCCCCCCCCCCCCCCCCCTTCAAGCACGGAAATCCATTTTAATGGTGGAACGCATCCAAGAGCGCGCTCAGTCGGGGGGGGGGGTGGGCTGGCGCCAAAGAAATATTTTTTCGATGCGCCCGTCCGCGCGCGTTATTATACACTCTCTGGTCCCCATTAACATGAAGAGGACACCATGAAACGGCACTGAAATAGGCCCAGTCTCGGGAAGATGCGTCACAAATGGATAGGCCGGTGTCGGCTGCGCATTTCTGGGGCTCGGCGTTCCTAATCCCCCGACCAGCCGGCGGGGAGAAGAGGAAATAAATCCCGCCGGGACTCTGCTTAACACGCAGCGCCATTGATATTCAAATACATTATAATGCCGGCAAATGGAGCGACAGCTGCTGCCGCCGGAGCGCGCCGGAGTGACCAATGGATTGATATAATCCACGTCTTCTTTTTTTTTCCGATGGAGGCTTCGGATGAGGACCGCGAATTCACAGGAAGCCGGCGCCGTGTGCTGAGCCAGGGAGTTTGGGACCTGGAGTCGCGTTTGAGGAACTATCGGGTACGGCGGATTTACCCAGGGCCCAGGGCTGTCTTAATGAGAGGGCACACCTGGGCACTGCCCAGGGGCCCCAGCTGCATGGGGGGCCCCCTGCACTTGCCCCCAAAGCAGCTGGTCCTTGAGCCCCACGCTGCCCCCGAAATTGGGGGCCCCATGATAGCACTGAGAGTGATAGATACACAGGGGAGACAATCTGCCTCCTACCTACTTGATGTCTGTTTACCTGCACTGTCATCATTGTAGGGGCCCCAGAGAATTACTTTGCCCAGGGGCCCATGATCCTATTAAGACAGCGCTGACTTTACCTCCGGCCAACTCCCCATAAAAAAAAGTGCTGCAGGGACATTGATCCCAATGCCCCCGTAGCAAGTCCAGATGGGGGCAAAAAACAGGGCATGGCATTCCAGACCAGGCAGCCAATTCCTCTGGGGGGGGGGGGGGGGGCGACCGCGCGCACACTATATTGTCAAAAGTATTGGGACGCCGGCCTTTACACGCACATGACCTTTAATGGCATCCCAGTCTTAGGGCCAGATTCACGAACACTTGCGCTGGAGTATTTGGATATGCGCCGCGTAACTGTGATGATGCGCCGTCGTTTCTATGTGCCCGTACCCACCAAACTAGATGCGCCCAATAACGGGTCATTTGCGACCGGCGGAACGTTCCGACGCCAGAGTATCGTCAGCGTTTATTTTCGCTGGGCGAATCAGTCGCGCCCATTGATTTCCCCTGCAAATATGCAAATGAGGGAGATTTCCCAATTCACGAACGGATTAGCACCATACGCTGGCTACATGCGCCGCGCGTATCTGGTCCGTCCGGCGCAAAGTTATTTCTACAAAAGGCTGCTTTATCTTTACTCCAGACGGTCACAGGTCAGCAGGAGAGCAGCTACAGCAGCGTTACCGACGATAAGAGCTAGCTGAGCACCCCCACTTGCAGGACAACACCTCTGTGTGCCAACATGCCAGGGGCAATTGTGGTCCTAGAACTACTGATGGGTCCCCTGGAACCAAGAAGGCGGGCACGTGAGAGGATATACCGCACTCGTATGAACCTCTTTGGCATGGGGGATGAGGAGGTGTATCGCCTCTTCAGATTCAGCCCTGATGCAATACTTGAACTAACCACAACCCTGCAGGATGACATCACCAGCAAGACACACCGCTCACAAGCAGTGCAGCCACTGGTGAAGGTCCTGGCAACACTCCATTTCCTTGCAAGTGGATCATTCCAGCGTACAAGTGGAGTGGTGGCTGGGATGTCACAGTCCTCCATGAGCAGATGTGTGCACCAGGTTGTCCCTGCAATACTCAGACGCATGTCCAACCAGTTCATCAGACCCACCACTGAGGAGCTGCGGCAGAAGGCAATGACAGATTTCTACAACATTGCCAGATTCCCACGCACTGTGGGGGCCATTGATTGCACACATGTGGCCCTACAGCCCCCCAGTGCCACAGAGCACATATACCGCAATCGGAAGCATTGGCATTCCATCAACGTACAGGTGATAGCCGATGCCCAACGCCTCATATGGCACGTCCGTGCCAAACACCCCGGATCCAGCCATGACAGCTACATATACAATCAGAGCCCCATCCCAGCAGAATTCGAGCAGAACATGTATGGGGACAGCTGGCTGGTTGGTGAGTGACATGGGAGTCAGGCATGACTATCCCCTCCCGTGATGCACAACAGAAGTCGCACATGCATGACTAACATTCTCCTGTCTTTTCCCTTCCAGGTGACTCTGCATATGCACTGGGACCCCATCTAATGACTCCTTTCCGGAACCCCCAAACCAGAGGAGAGAGAAAATACAATAAAGCCCACATCAAAACCCGTGCAGTGGTGGAGCAAACATTTGGGCTCCTGAAGTCCCGTTTCCGATGCCTGGATAAGTCTGGGGGGACCCTATTGTATTCCCCTACTTTTGTGTGTCAGATCATCGGTGCATGTTGCATACTACATAACTTTGCTATGAAAACCCACACAGTCCCCACCTGCCAGAGGACACCCAGTCTGCTGATGGAAGAGCAGTCAGGAGGGTCCTCGCCGTAGGCATCTTTGGACACTAAACCAAAACATTAATTACACAGACAGTGCACGCGTGTACACCACTGATGTCCCTAGATCACACACACCACATGCACATCGCATTGGATTAGCCCAAGTCCAGCATGTAGGAGTTGGGAGCAGTAACGCCAGCGTCAAGGCCCCAATGATGTCACTGTCCATTCACACACCTTTCACACGTCATTCATTCAGCCGTGGGGTTCACTTCACCACCACGGCCGAGGGTGACACCCCTTACTTTCAGGAGTGCCACCCTCTCACATTCACACACCATTCACACTGTCCCCTGCACTCCTGACCATGTGCAGTACAAAAATAAATTAATAATATCATATCCTGATAATTAAAAGAAACAAAATCTCATAACCTGAGAAAAATAAAAAATAAACTCATGACCTGAGTATGTCTAAAACAAAAATATAAAACAAGAAAAAAAAAAAAGGCCTCATCGGGGATGCCGGGGGCTTCTTCTGGGGGCCCCTCTCTGGCTCCGCAGCTGCCTGGATGGAGTGGGTGGGGGTGGGGGGGCATCTGGAGGTGGCTGATCCCCAGGTGGGCCACTCCTGGCAGGTGTGGCCTGCATGCCCTCCAAGGCCCTGGCTATCCGTCCAAGGTAGGAGTTGGTCTGGGCCTGCATCCGGAGCTGACGGGTCATCTGGTAGTGCTGGGCCCGCCGACTCAGCCTCCCCTGCTCCCGGATGGCAGCACTGTTCCCATGGATGGCAGCAGTGTTGGCCTGGACGGCTGCAGTAAGGTGCTGGATATCCCCCTGCACCTCCCCCAAAGTGGTGACCACTGCAGCGCAGTTGCAGCTTACATCCTGCACTGCGTTGCTGAGGTTGGCAACGGAGCCCAGGCTGTCAGACACTTTCTCCAAGTGCACCGCTATGGCCCCCATTTGTTCAGTCTGTCTGGCGTGATCCCTCGCCAACTGGTCCGCTGTACACCATCAGACACCCCCCTGGTCTTCTGGGTCGCCTTCCTGGGGCCAGAAGATGGATGTCCTCGGGTGGAAGGAGTCGCCCTTGAGGGGCTTCCTAGGATGGGGGAGGGGACGACAGACGGCCCAGGAGAAGGGGAGGAGACTGACAACACTAATGAAAAGTCCTGCTCTGCCACAGCAGGATCCTCCACAACCACCTCGGCAGGTGTGGTGTGGCCACTCTCCTCCTCCACAACCTCTTCACCACCCAGTGGCTCGGGCACACGATGGCGTTGGGGGGATGGGGTGGAATGCACGCTGACAGATGATGGCCCAGCTCCGTCATCTGTGGATGACACAAAGCAGACACATGTTGGTGGTCCCACACACTTGGCACATGTACCCCCCCCACCCCCCCAAATGCAAAACAACAAATAGGGGATTATAAAACACTTACCTGTCCTTGTGCCTTCCTCCACGGAGTCATAGCCTGCGACCCCCTCCACCTGCTCCCTCTCCAGGCAGCGAGCAACCACCTCCTCCTCTCCGGTTAGGGTGACAGGACATGGGGGACCACCACCTGTGCCCCTCTCATTCCTCCTGATGGAGGCCACCTTGTCCCTCACCTTGCGCCGCAGGTCATTAATTTTTTTTTGTATGTCCCCAGCAGTCCGGGTGGAGTACCCCAGGACATTGACCCTGGCAGCAATGGACTCCAGGATGCCCTGCTTCCTCTCCCGGCTGGTCTTCCGGCTTTTTTTGCCATGGAGAAATTCATTATCCGTCTCCATTGCCGAAATGATCACTGAGACCTCCTGTGCATTAAAATTCAGGTTCCTCCTCTCTCTGGGGGTAGCGGGAGCAGCCATCACCAAACAAAAGTATCTTCCCTGGGGTGGGGGGAAGCGGAAATACTTTTGCGCCGGAATGGCGTTTCCGCCAGCGCTTTTAAGCGCCCAGCGGAACGCATTGCGCTGACGTTTCCCAGGAAGTGGTGCCGACGGAAGTTGTGAGCATGCGCACAAGGGGGGCGAGTGGAGCCGCACTCACTGCGCATGCTCCGTGGATGATGCGCTGAACGTAAGCCTCTGCGCTGGGCTCCGCCCATCATTTACATATGATCACACCCACTTCCACTTGCGTCGGGTTACGCAAGCGCATTATTGTTACTCTGGCGCAAGTTTACGCGCAACTGCTATGTGAATTACAGGACTTGCGCTGAAAGGGTCTTCAGAGTAACGTAAATGAGAAGCGTTACTCCAGAGGAAAGATACTCTCATCTACCTGAATCTGGCCCTTAGTCTGTAGGGTTCAATATTGAGTTGGCCCCGCCCTTTGCAGCTATAACAGCTTTAACTCTTCTGGGAAGGCTTTCCACAAGGTTTAGGAGGGTGTCTATGGGAATGTGTGACCATTCTTCCAGAAGAACATTTGTGAGGTCAGGCACTGATGTTGGACGAGAAGGCCTGGCTCACAGTCTCCGCTCTAATTCATCTCAAAGGTGTTCTATCGGGTTGAGGCAGGGCCGTCTTAATAGCATCATGGGCCCCTGGACAAAGTAATGCTCTGGGGCCCCTACAATGATGACAGTGCAGGTAAACAGACATGAAGTAGGTAGGAGGCAGATTGCATCCCCTGTGTATCTATCACTCTCAGTGCCACCATGGGGGGTCCCCAATTTCAGGGCAGTGTGGGCTCAAGGACCAGCTGCTTTGGGGGAAAGTGCAGGGGCCCCTCATGCAGCTGGGGCCCCTGGGAAGTGCCCAGGTGTGCCCTCTCATTAAGACAGCTCTGGGTAAAGCCGCCGTACCCGATAGTTCCTCAAATGCGACTCCAAGTCCCAAACTCTCAGTACCATCATGGGGCCCTCAATTTAGGGGCAGCGTGGGCTCAAGGATCAGCTGCATTGAGGAAAGTGCAGGGCCCAGGTGTGCCCCCTTATTAAGACAGCCCTGGGTTGAGGTCAGGAGTCAGGACTCTGTGCAGGCCGGTAGTCAAGTTCCTCCACCCCAAACTCGCTCATCCGTGTCTTTATGGACCTTGCTTTGTTGGAACAGGAAGGGGCCGTCCCCCAAACTCCTCCCACAAAGTTGGGAGCATGAAATTGTCCAAACTGTCTTGGTTTGCTGACGCCTTAAGAGTTCCCTTTACTGGAATTAAGGGGCCAAACCCAACCCCTGAGGGGCCAAGCCCAACCCCTGAAAAACACACCCACACCATAATCCCCCCTCCACCAAATGATTTAGACCAGTGCACAAAGTAAGGTCCATAAAGACATTGATGAGAGAGTTTGAGGTGGAGGAACTTGACTGGCCTGCACAGAGTCCTGACCTCAACCCGATAGAACACCTTTGGGATGAATTAGAGTGGAGACTGTGAGCCAGGCCTTCTCATCCAACATCAGTGCCTGACCTCACAAATGTGCTTCTGGAAGAATGGTCAAACATTCCCATAGACACCCTCCTAAACCTTGTGGACGGCCTTCCCAGAAGAGGTGAAGCCGTTATAGCTGGAAAGGGCGGAGCCAACTCAATATTGAACCCTCCGGACTAAGACTGGGAAGCCATTAAAGGTCATGTGTGTGTGTAAAGGCCGGCGTCCCAATACTTTTGACAATAGAGTGTAGCAGATTAATCTTCAGCCTTTCTACCGAGTAGTTTTACATGCAGAGAACTGAACTCTGATTGGCTGCTGGGAGTCCCCGCACTTTGCCTGGTTGATAAAGCCGGCTCGTGTTTCCACGCTCTCGCGGTTTCCTGCGTGGCGGGAAACGTTGCGCCAGCTCTTCACACCTGAACACACGAAGATCTTTGGAAATCATTTAACGGGGAAGGAGAACCCGCCGGCGGCGCCCCATGCGCTCGCCGATCTGGCGGAGACACGCGGAAGCGGCAGACAGGATCATACGCTGTAATTAAAGCCGCCGCCGCCTCGCAGAGCTTGACGGCGCGAGAGATCGCGGCAATTAGAAGAACATTTATTTACAAGTCTCGTCGCGGAGCGGCAGGAAGGAACCGGAGAGAGATTCTCATCTGTAATAAAATGGCGATCCGGAGGAAACCGCAACAAACCGAGGAAAGTCATCATCATCGTTCCCCGTCCCATCCGCTGCATCAAATCTGTGCATACAAATGAGATTCGTCTGTTAAAGTGGAACTCCGGGATCAAACACTTTCACTTAAATATAGATATAAATCCACTTTGTGTGCCTTTGAAAACCCAGATATTACCTTGTAAAAGGAGAAGTGACATCATCACTGGGCTGTACATGGCCTGTGCAGAGAGCAGAGCAATGGGAGGGGCCAAGCAGGCTCCACCCACTACATGTTGCATGCAGAAAACTACAGGAGGGGACAAGACCAGTCACACTGCAGAAAGAGCAGAGCTGTGGGAGGGGCCACGCAGGCTCCACCCACTACATGCTGCCTACAGAAAACTACAGGAGGGGGGCCGAGACAAGCCCAGTCATCCTGCATAAGGAGAAAGAGCAGTGCTGAGGGAGGAGCCCAGCAGGCTCCACCTACTACAGATTTCCTGCAAAAAAACTGCAGGAGTGGCAAAGAGAAGACCAGAGCTGTAGGAGGGGCCAAGCAGGCTCCACCCACTACAGGATGCCTGCAGAAGGAGGGGGCGGAGACAAGACCAGTCAACCTGCACAAGAGGGGGAGCAGAGCTGTAGGAGGGGCACAACAGGCTCCACCCACTACAGGCTGCCTGCTGAAAACTACAGGAGGGGGTGGAGACAAGACCAGTCACCCTGCACAAGGAGAGAGAGCAAAACTGTGGGAGGGGCTAAGCCGTTCTCATCCACTACAGGCTGGCTGCAGAAAGAGAAAGAGAAGAGCTGTGGGAGGGGCCAAGCAGGCTACACCCACTACATGCTGCTGCTGAAAACTACAGGAGGGGGCAGGGACAAGACCAGTCACCCTGCACAAAGAGAGAGCAGACCTGTGGGAGGAGCCAAGCAGGCTTCACACACTACAGATTGCCTGCCGAAAACTACAGAAGGGGGCGGAGACAAGAACAATCGCCCTGCACAAGGAGAGAGAGCAGAGATATAGGAGGGGCACAGCAGACTCCACCCACTACAGGCTGCCTAAAGAAAACTACAGGAGGGGGCGGAGACAGGACCAGTCCCCCTGCACAAAGGAGAGAGAGCAGCAGTGAGCGGTCTTTATTACAGGAAGTCTCACACTGGATTACTGCACAGATCTGGAAGAATAACTTATCAAGATTCAGGCCCCCTTCGCACCACAGCGTTTTGTAAATGCACGTAAAATGTTTTTTTTTGCATGCATGCATTTATGAATGTGTGCCACCTGTGTTCTACCTGTGTGCTGCCTGTGTGCCACCTGTGTGCCCCCTGTGTACCCCCTGTGTGCTGCCTGTGAGCCCCCTGTGTGCCCCTGTGTGCTGCCTGTGTGCCTCCTGTGTGCCTCCTGTGTGCTGCCTATGTGCCACCTGTGTGCCCCCTGTGTGCTGCCTGTGTGCCACCTGTGTGCCCCCTGTGTGCTGCCTGTGTGCCCCCTGTGTGCTGCCTGTGTGCCGCCTGTGTGCTGCCTCTGTGCCGCCTGTGTGCCCCCTGTGTGCTGCCTGTGTGCCACCTGTGTGCCCCCTGTGTGCTGCCTGTGTGCCCCCTGTGTGCTGCCTGTGTGCCGCCTGTGTGCCCCCTGTGTGCCCCCTGTGTGTTGCCTCTGTGCCGCCTGTGTGCCCCCTGTGTGCTGCCTGTGTGCCCCCTGTGTGCTGCCTGTGTGCTGCCTGTGAGCCCCCTGTGTGCCCCCTGTGTGCCTCCTGTGTGCCTCCTGTGTGCTGCCTGTGTGCTGCCTGTGTGCCACCTGTGTGCCCCCTGTGTGCCGCCTGTGTGCTGCCTGTGTGCTGCCTGTGTGCCCCCTGTGTGCTGCCTGTGTGCCGCCTGTGTGCCCCCTGTGTGCCGCCTGTGTGCCGCCTGTGGTCTACCTGTGTGCTGCCTGTGTGCCCCCTGTGTGCTGCCTGTGTGCTGCCTGTGTGCTGCCTATGTGCCGCCTGTGTGCCCCCTGTGTGCCCCCTGTGTAGCGCCTGTGTGCCGCCTGTGTGCCGCCTGTGTGCCGCCTGTGTGCCGCCTGTGTGCCACCTGTGTGCCCCCTTTGTGCCCCCTTTGTGCCTCCTGTGTGGCCCCTGTGTGCCCCCTTTGTGCCTCCTGTGTGCCGCCTGTGTGCCGCCTGTGTGCCACCTGTGTATAGCCTGTGTATAGCCTGTGTATAGCCTGTGTGCCACCTGTGTGCTGCCTGTGTGCCGCCTGTGTATCACCTGTGTGCCACCTGTGTATAGCCTGTGTATAGCCTGTGTGCCACCTGTGTGCTGCCTGTGTGCCGCCTGTGTATCACCTGTGTGCCGCCTGTGTTTTTGCCTATGTGCCGCCTGTGTGCCATACCTGTGTGCCACCTGTGTGCCACCTGTGTGCTGCCTGCGAAAATGTCAAACAGCCAATGCATTTCGGGCGGCTAAAAAAAGGAAATGACAAAAGTCAATTTAAAGAAAAAGATCTAAAAAAAAAACATCTATTAAAAGATTCAGGTACATATTTCCCCTTGATTATGTGACCGGGTCTCTTCAGGCAAATGAATCCGCGCCCCACGCTGAGGGACGCAAAGGATTTTGCTTGCGAAGGTCTCACTAAATTTAGACCCTAGATGGTCATATTCATCGATTTCCCCCGCCGTTGTCAGAAGTGCGTAAAAATTGCTCTTTCAATTGGGAAAGTGCGAGTATGATAAAGGATCAATACTTTTCTTTCTCTTCACAGAATATTCACAAACACTTGTTCCTGGAATAAATTGGATTTAAAGAAAGAGTTCCTTTGATGCTCGAGGTGATTGTAAGATTGTAGCAGTTCAGTACTATCCATGATACTGATACATTTTCAGGACAGGCGGGAGGGGGTTGTCTACTCCCTTCTTCCCAGTACAAGCAATACTGATAAAGGTTTAGCATTAATATTTTGCTAATCCTTAGTGTATCAGTACTGCTTGAACTGAGAAGACAGGGGTCAGTAATGCTTGGACGAAGAAGGGGGTCTGTACTGCTTGGACGAAGAAGAAGGGGGTCAGTACTACTTGGACGAAGAAGAAGGGGGTCAGTACTGCTTGGACAATGAAGAAGAAGGGGGTCAGTACTGCTTGGACAATGAAGAAGGGGGTCAGTATTGCTTGGACAAAGAAGAAGGGGGTCAGTATTGCTTGGACAATGAAGAAGGGGGTCAGTATTGCTTGGACAAAGAAGAAAGGGGTCAGTACTGCTTGGACAATGAAGAAGAAGGGGGTCAGTACTGCTTGGACAATGAAGAAGGGGGTCAGTACTGCTTGGACAAAGAAGAAGGGGGTCAGTATTGCTTGGACAATGAAGAAGAAGGGGGTCAGTACTGCTTGGACAAAGAAGAAGGGGGTCAGTACTGCTTGGACAAAGAAGAAGGGGGTCAGTACTGCTTGGATGAAGAAGAAGGGGGGTCAGTACTGCTTGGACAAAGAAGAAGGGGGTCAGTACTACTTGGAACGAAGAAGAAAGCGGTCAGTACTGCTTGGACAATGAAGAAGAAGGGGGTCAGTACTGCTTGGACAATGAAGAAGAAGGGGGTCAGTACTGCTTGGACAAAAAAGAAGGGGGTCAGTACTGCTTTGACAAAGAAGAAGGGGGTCAGTACTGCTTGGACAAAGAAGAAGGGGGTCAGTACTGCTTGGACAAAGAAGAAGGGGTCAGTACTGCTTGGATGAAGAAGAAGGGGGTCAGTATTGCTTGGATGAAGAAGAAGGGGGTCAGTACTGCTTGGACAAAGAAGAAGGGGGTCAGTACTGCTTGGATGAAGAAGAAGGGGTCAGTACTGCTTGGATGAAGAAGAAGGGGGTCAGTATTGCTTGGATGAAGAAGAAGGGGGTCAGTACTGCTTGGACAAAGAAGAAGGAGGTCATTATTGGTTGGACAAAGAAGAAAGGGGTCAGTATTGCTTGGACTGAGAATAAGGGGGTCAGTATTGTTTGGACAAAGAAGAAGGGGGTCAGTATTGGTTGGACAAAGAAGAAAGGGGTCAGTACTGCTTGGACCGAGAAGACAGGGGGTCAGTACTGCTTGGACTGGGAAGAAAGGGGGGTCAATACTGCTTGGACTAAGATGGGACCAGTACAGTACTGTTTAGGCCAAGAAGAAGGGGATCAATCCTGGTGGGACCAAGAAGAAAGGGGTCAGTACTGGTTTGACAGAGAAGAGCGGGTCAGTATGCCTTGGACTGGAAAGAAGGGGTACTGCTTGGACTGAGAAGAATGATGATAATTTCTGATTGGACCAATATTAGGAGTATTGCTTGGACTTAAAAAAGAGGTTTAGCACTGCTTGGACCAAAAAGAAGGGGGTCAGTATTGCTTGAACTAAGATGAAGGGGGTTAGTATTCCTTGGACTGAGAATAAGGGGGTCAGTACAGCTTGGACCAAGAAGACAGGGGGTCAGTACTGCCTGGACTGGGAAGAAGGGGGGGGGCAATACTGCTTGGACTAAGAGGGGACCAGTACTGTTTAAACCAAGAAGAAGGGGATCAATACTGGTTGGACCAAGAAGAAAAGGGTCGGTATTGGTTGGACAGAGAAGAGGGGGTCAGTCAGTATGCCTTGGACTGGGAAGAAGGGGTCAGTACTGCTTGGACTGAGAAGAATGATGATCAGTTCTGCTTGGACCAACATTAGGGAATCAGTATTGCTTGGACTTAAAAAAGAGGGTCAGCACTGCTTGGACCAAAA
Source organism: Rana kukunoris (assembly GCA_029574335.1). Taxonomy (NCBI): domain Eukaryota; kingdom Metazoa; phylum Chordata; class Amphibia; order Anura; family Ranidae; genus Rana; species Rana kukunoris. The sequence continues at coordinate 26,787,274 of CM056053.1, forward strand.
AGAAGGGGGTCAGTACTAATTGTATTGGGAAGAATGGTGATCATTTTTGCTTGGACCAAGATTAAGGGGATTTTTACTGCTTGGACCTAAAAAAAGAGTGTTAGTATTGCTTAGACCAAGAAAAGGTGGGCTGTACTGCTTGGACTAAGATTAAGGGGGTCAGTACTGCTTGGACCAAAAAGAAGGGACCATGAAGAAAAAGAACAGTACTGCTTGGACCAAGAAGAATGGGGATAATTTCTGCTTGGACCGAGATTAAGAGGATCAGTATTGCTTGGTTTAAGGAGGTCAGCACTGCTTGGTTCAAAAAGAAGGGGTCAGTACTTCTTGGACTGAGTTTATGGGGGTCAGTACAGCTTGGACCAAAAAAAGAAGGGGGTCAGTACTCCTTGCATCACGATTAAGGGGGTCGGTACTGTGTGGCCTGAGAAGAAGTGGGGTCAGTATTGCTTGAACCAAGAATAAGAGGGTGAGTACTGCTTGGACTGAGAATAAAGTGGTGGACCCCCTGAAAGATTGCCCTGAAAATGTAACTTCAAGCAGTTCTTGGTCCAAGCAGTACTGACCCCCTTCTTCTCTGTCCAAGCTGTACTGACCCCCTTCTTCTCGGTCCAAGCATTACTGACCCCCTTCTTCTCAGTCCAAGCAGTACTGACCCCCTTCTTCATGGTCCAAGTAGTACTGACCCCCTTCTTCATGGTCCAAGCAGTACTGACCACTGCGTCTCAGTTCAAGCAGCACTGACCCCCTTCTTCATGGTCAAAATAGTACTGACCCCTTCTTCTCAGTTAAAGCAGGGCTGACCCCCTTCTTATTGGTCCAAGTAGTACTGGTCTCTTCTTCTCTGTTCAGCTGTTCAGCCGGAAAGCTGTGGAGGGCCCCCCAAATTACTAGAGGCCCTGCCTGGTGAGAAGCACCCCCCGCTTCTCACTTTAATGTAAAACTTAATTTCCGACAGCAGAACACCCCCTCCCCCCGCTTCTCAACTTTAATCTTTAACCACTTAAGACCCGGACCAATACGCTGGCAAATGACCCAAGGGGTTTTTGCGATTCGGCACTGCGTCGCTTTAACAGACAATTGCGCGGTCGTGCGACGTGGCTCCCAAACAAAATTTGCGTCCTTTTTTTCCCACAAATAGAGCTTTCTTTTGGTGGTATTTGATCACCTCTGCGGTTTTTATTTTTTGCGCTATAAACAAAAATAGAGCGACAATTTAAAAAAAAATTCAATATTTTTTACTTTTTGCTATAATAAATATCCCCCAAAAATATATAAAAAAACATTTTTTTTCCTCAGTTTAGGCCGATACGTATTCTTCTACATATTTTTGGTAAAAAAAATCGCAATAAGCGTTTATCGGTTGGTTTTCGCAAAATTTATAGCGTTTACAAAATAAGGGATAGTTTTATTGCATTTTTATTAATTTTTTTTTTTTTACTACTAATAGCGGCGATCAGCGATTTTTTTCGTGACTGCGACAATATGGCGGACACTTCGGACAATTTTGACACATTTTTGGGACAATTGTCATTTTCACAGCAAAAAATGCATTTAAATTGCATTGTTTACTGTGGAAATGACAGTTGCAGTTTGGGAGTTAACCACAGGTGGCGCTGTAGGGAATGTGTGCCCTAATGTGTTGTTTACAACTGTAGGGGGGTGTGGCTGTAGGTGTGACGTCATCGATCGCGTCCCCCTATTACAGGGATGACGCGATCGATGCTCCGGCCACAGAGAAGCACGGGGAAGCCGTGTGTACACACGGCTCTCCCCGTTCTTCCGCTCCAGGGACGGATCGCCGCACTGCAGCGGCGATCGGGTCCGCGAATCCCGCGGTCCCGGTCCTGGAGCTTCGGACCGGGCCGCGGGCGCGCGCCCGCGGGCGCGCGCCCGCGACCCACGGCTGGGTACTAAAACCAACGTATATATACGTTGATGTGCCCAGCCGTGCCATTCTGCCGACGTAAATGTGCAGTAGGCGGTCCTTAAGTGGTTAATGTGACATGTCATTTTGCTTAGGGCCTCAGGGAGGTCAGGATCGGCACTGGGTACTAATGCACAGAGGTTTAGCTATATGTTAAAGCTAAACCTTTATAAATACTGCTTGTACTGGGAAGAAGGGAGTAGACAACCCTCTACTAAAAGCTTATGCTGAAAAAGTAACTGTCAGTGCAAAAAAAAAAGGCATCATGGACCGTACTCAACATGAACAGTCGCTTACCCTTTAGTGAGTCAACCCCACTTGTGTTTGCAAATCGCAGCTTGAGCTATAGAACATTGTCGACAAACTTAGATAGGGATGTTCAAAAAGAGCTCCGTCTATAAATGAGAACTTGTGCTTTACAGAAAAAATGTTGTCCCCATCATAGCAACTTCTGACCACTTCCTGTGTCTCTGGCCCCTGTTCCTTGGACAGGAAGTGAGGAAAATCTCACCACTGGGGACATATAGCAATAAAAGCCCTTCCAAGCTCCAGCCAAATAGCGGGATGCGGCAATTACTTTCCACCTTTGCTGGATATTGGAGACTCTTGAACACATGGGGCCAGATTCATGAAAGGTTCCGCTGGCGGATCGAGTGATCCGCCAGCGTAACAGTGGCTTTGAGCCGGCGTTTCTGTTTTCTGTAACCAGAAAACAAGAAACGCCGGGTTGAAGTTCCGATGCCATGAGCGTAACTGAGTTTCGCCATCGCATCGTTACTTCAACTTAAAAATGGCGCCGGGGGCGTTCCCGCCGATTTACGCTCAAAAAATATGTTAATGAGCGGAAATCGGCAATTCACGATCGAAATCCGGCGCGACGCAGTGACGTTACGACGTTTCCGGACGGGATACGCGGCGCATAGATATACCTACATGGGGTTGGAGTATCCTATGTTAGGTATAGGCGTCGTCATCGCGTCGGGAAAAAAAAAAAAAAAACGTCGCTTGCGTAAAACGGTCATGAATGGGAATGTGACGTCATTGACGTTCATTCACAGATTTTGGAGCATGCGCACAGGGATGTTTTGACACTCGACGCATGCGCAGTACGTCGGCGGCGGGATCGCGCGTAGTTAGCATACTACACGCCCCGTACCCGCGACATTTGAATTCCGCCGGCTCATTTGTGATGCGCTGCCGCAACTTTAGGAGCAAGTGCTTCGTGAATGACAGCACTTGCTCCTAAAAATTCGGCAGCGCAACGCAAATCAGAAGCGTTACTCCAGAGCAAAGATGCTCTGGAATACGTGAATCTGGCCCTTTGGTTTTAGGTTCTCGCCTCCCGCCGCTCCTCAGCCCCGCCTGCTGCTTCTGTGTTTTTCTCGCCATTGTCAGCCCCAGCAGACAGATAAATGGCGTTCTTTTCCGTCGTTAGTCCTTTACGCCCCCTTTATTAATAAAGACAATGAAACTTGAAACAATGTGAAGAAAAAAAAAACCTCCCCGCCAAATTGCTGTTTGGAGAATTGTAACGCGCCCCAATTTCCGCCGCTTAGTGCGACAAGCCGGACAAATCCCGATGACGGTAAGCAACATTGGCCTGTAATAATTACCAATTAAAATGTGGAGGGAGGAGAGGCGCGGTCTGCATCGCCGGGCGCAGGAAAAGCCACCTCAGCAGATAGAAGAGCGAGGGAGAAATCACGGGAAGAAAGTGTCAGAGCGTCCATGGAGGTCCTTCTCAGAGAAAGGTCGGAGCGGACGGGCGAACCGCCATCGATAGATACTCCCCGATGGATCCAGACTAGATGTACTCCCCAACCGACAAACATTTATCATCAAAAACTATTGTCTCTATTTATTTTCACTTATTTCCTACTTTGTTGTATCTCAGTGCTACTGATCTCCTGTGACCTCTTGTAGTCTCCATTGGAAGGTTCTGTGACAGGATGACAACCAGGCCTGGACTGGGACAAAAGTTTGGCCCGGGACTTCATCCAGACCGGTCCACTTTAATTTTGCAAATACGCACAAAAACAGTATATAAACTATACGCAATTGTACAAAAAAACATAAGGAAAAACATTCTATGTAAGTATAAACAACTTTTTTTCAGGGTTCCCTAGAGAGCCCCCCACTTACAAGAGGGTCCCCAGAGAGCTCCTCCTTACATCGGTCCCCAGTGAACCCCCCCCCCCCCTTACATCAAAGTCACCAGAGAGTCCTTCTTACATCAGATTCTCCAAAGAGCCTCAGCCTTGCATTAGGGTCCCCAGAGAGCCTCCCACTAACATCAGGGTCCCCAGAGAGCCTCCCCTTACATCAGGGTCCCCAAAGAGCCTCCCACTTACATCAAGGTCCCCAGAGAGCCCCCCACTTACATCGGGGTCCCCAGAGAGCCCCTCACTTACATCAGGGTCCCCAGAGAGCCCCCCTTACATCAGGGTCCCCAGAGAGCCCCCCTTACATCAGGGTCCCCAGAGAGCATCCCCCTTACATCAGGGTCCTCAGAGAGCATCCCCCTTACATCAGGGCCCTCAGAGAGCATCCCCTTACATAAGGGTCCTCAGAGAGCCTCTCTCTTACATCAGGGTCCCCAGAGAGCCCCCCTTACATTAGGGTCCCCAGAGAGCATCCCCCTTACATCAGGGTCCTCAGAGAGCCTCCCCTTACATCAGGGTCCTCAGAGAGCCTCTCTCTTACATCAGGGTCCCAAGATAGCCCCCCCCCTTACATCAGGGTCCCCAGAGAGACACCCACTTTCATCAGGGTCCCCAGAGAGCCCTCTTACATCAGGGTCCTCAGAGAGCCTCTCCCTTACATCAGGGACCCCAGAGAGTCTCCCCCTTACATCAGGGTCCTCAGAGAGCCCCCCTTATATCAGGGTTCCCAGAGAGCCCCCCACTTACATCAGGGTCCCCAGAGAGCCTCCCCCTTACATCGCATTGCATGAACATGTTATTGTTGCTGCCCGCTGCCGCAACTATTCAGATGGCCGGACGGTGAGCGCCGACCACCTGAAAAACGGCAGCTGGTTGGCTGTGCGGAAGTGCCTATTAGAGCCAGCAACAATAGGTACCGTGGTGACAAAGGGCACAGTGGCGACAAAGGGCACAGTGGCGACAATTAAAGGGCACAGTGGTGACAATTGGCACAGTGGCGACAATTGAGGGGCACAGTGGCTGCGTTTGATGGCATGGCACAGTGACTGCGTTTGATGGCATGGCACAGTGGTGACAATTGATGGCATAGTGACTGCATTTGATGGCACAGTGGTGACAATTGATGGCACAATGACTGTGTTTGATGGCATGGCACAGTGGTGAGAATTGATGGCACAGTGGCTGTGTTTGATGGGCACAGTGAGGCTGCAATTTTTTTTTCTTTTCTTTTTTTTTCGTTTGCGCCCCACAAAAATTTTGAGCATCAGCCGCCACTGGACAGCACAATAATTACCCTCCTGATGTGCCGGCATTGGATGTGCACAGCAGAAGATAAAGGGACGGTAACAGAATTGTAGGATGTAAAATCTCATCTGGCCATTTGCTGATTGATCACTAATATCCTCCTCACCAATTGGATAAGTGATTAAACGTAATGACTTTAAACAAGTTGTTACTAACTCATTTAATAGATCCAAACAAAATGTTTTCAATGACAGAAGTTACTGAGGCAGCGCCCGTTCCACCCGGGAGGGCCATAGATTTCTGCGTCCAATTTACGGGAGTGACCAGACCCCCGACTCGCTGTACAGTAATGTACAGTATCTGGATTCTCCCCCGTCAGAGCATTGTGTCATCTCATCAGAGGCCAAACATACATGAATATAGAAGCAGAAAGTTTAAACAGTAAAAAAAAATTATATTTCTTAAAAAGGTCAGTCCACCCAAATTTGATATTGAATCCTGGTGGGCGGAGTCAGCCCCTGGGTTCATATACTTTACTATAATTCCTGGCTCTGTTTCTGTTCACCTGGGAGCTTTGGGGGTCCCCGACCACCTTTGTGTGCTCCAGCCCCACTTTCATTCCCTATAATAATAATCAAATCCAATCCAATAATCAAAATATCTACAATAATACAACTACTAGAACAATAAATTAAATAATCAAGCTATAAAAACAACAGTAATACTATACAACAATAAATCAGTTTGCGCAAAAGTTATAGGCCCGGATTCACAAACGATTTACGTCGGCGTATCTCCAGATAGGCCGATGTAAGTCCAAATGTGCGCCGTCGTATACTTGCGCCGATTCACAAAGCGAGATACGTCGAAAAATAGGCTTCCTCCGCCCGACGTAACTTGCCTATGACTTGCCAATGAGTAAGATACGCCGATTCACGAAGGAGATGCGCCCGGCCGCTTCATATATGCGATTTGCGTAAGGCTTACGTCCGGCGTAAAGTTACCCCTCATATAGCAGGTGCAGCTAATGTAAAGGTATGGGCCAGGGAACGACGCTGTCAAATTTTACGTTGCGTACGCCGTTTACGTAGTACTACGTGAATAGGGCTGTGCGTAGGTTACGTTCACGTCGTAGGCATTGCGCCGACGTATCTTAGGGAGTAGATGCGTCGTGAACCTGAGCATGCGCGCGCATGCGCTGTTCAATCGGCCATTCATTTACATGGGGTCACGTTTAATTATAATAGATGACGCCCACCTCCTTCCTACTTTGAATTAGGCGGGCTTACGCCAGCCACTTTACGCTACGCTGCCGCAACTTAGGGAGCAAGTGCTTTGTGAATACTGCCCGCACAAAGATACGCCTCTCTACGTGAATCCGGGCCATAGTGTCTACAAAATAGGGGATGGTTTTATGGCATTTTTATTAATATATTTTTTTTTTACTAGTAATGGCGGCGATCTGCGATTTTTATCAGTACTGCGACATTACGGCGGACACATCGGACACCTTTGACACATTTTTGTGACCATTGTCATTTATACAGCGATCAGTGCTAAAAAAATGCACTGGTTACTGTAAAAATGACACTGACAGGAAAGGGCTTAACCACTAGGGGGGAGCTGAAGTGGTTAAGTGTGTCCTAGGGAGTTATTCCACAAGGAACAGTAGATCCCCGACGTGCCACTAGGCAGAACAGGAATAATGCCTTTGCCGACCACAATCACGGGCTGCCCGGGAACATCAAGTTCTTGAGACCCGCGGCGGGCTCTGGGCACCATATTTAAAGGGTCGTACAGGTACGCCCATTTGCCCACCCGTGCCATTGTGCAGTGCAACATCATAATATAACTGGTGTGGTGGTTAACAAGAATACTGACTGGTGACAGTATGTAAATGTCTTCATAAATAAAAAAATGAATAATTGATTTACAATTTTTTGCAGTTGTTTTTCTTTTTTTTTTTTATATATATAATGTTTTTTAACCACATGCGAGAGCCCATAGCTATATGTCCGCATTGTTGCGGCCGCTAGGGGGCGCGCGCCGCCGGCGGCCCGCGCGCGCGCCCATGCTCGTCCCCCGAGTCACGCGCGCGTGCCCGGTCGGCGCGATCGCCGCCGGGCGCGCGCTTGTTCGTTACAGAGCGGGGACCGGGAGCTTTGTGTGCAAACACAAAGCTCCCGGTCCTGTCAGCGGGGGAAACGCTGATCTTCTGTTCATACAATGTATGAACAGAAGATCAGTGATTTCCCCTAGTGAGGTCACACCCCCCCATACAGTTAGAACACACCCAGGAACACACTTAACCCCTTCCCTGCACTAGGGTGTTAACCCCTTCACTGCCAATGGCATTTTTATAGTAATCCAATGCATTTTTATAACATTGATCGCTATAAAAATGACAATGGTCCCAAAAATTTGTCAAAAGTGTCTGATGTGTCCGCCATAATATCGCAGTACCGAAAAAAAACGCTGATCGCCGCCATTACTAGTAAAAAAGAAATATATATAAAAATGCCATAAAACGACCCCCTTTTTTGTAAACGCTATAAATTTTGCGCAAACCAATCAATAAACGCTAATTGCGATTTTTTTTTACGAAAAATATTTAGAAGAATACGTATCGGCCTAAACTGAGGAAAAAAAAATGTTTTTTTATATATTTTTGGGGAATATTTATTATAGCAAAATGTAAAAAATATTGAATTTTTTTCAAAATAGTCGCTCTATTTTTGTATATAGCACAAAAAATAAAAACCACAGAGATGATCAAATACCACCAAAAGAAAGCTCTATTTGTGGGGAAAAAAGGACGCCAATTTTGTTTGGGAGCCACGTCGCACGACTGTCGCAATTGTCCGTTAAAGCGACGCAGTGCCGAATCACAAAAATTGCTCTGGTCATTGGGCAGCAATATGGTCCGGGGGTTAAGTGGTTAACACACTGTGACCAGAGAATGCATTATTATTGCTTATACCAGTGAATTTCATTGGTACAAGCAACCATTTTTACTGAACAAAAATTCAGTGAAGTGAGTACTGCTGTGATTAGCTGTGATTGGCCTAGTCTGTACCATGTGATCACTGTTACCAATCACAGCTAGCAACACAATTTTACACAATAGATGGCATGAAAGGAAGCCATCTATTGTTTACAATTGTCAAGTGATCTGCTTTGATTTGTCACAGCAATCACATGGTACCGGCAGTGGGCCAGTACACTGATCTGTCTCCAGACACAGCTGGTGACAGATTGCGCCCACAGCGTGTTCGGGGAGGATGTCATATGATGTCCAGCCAGAAAGTGCAATAGTTGTTGTTTGTACCCATAGTAGGGTGCAGAAACAATGCTGCGCATTTTGCTTTTTTTATCCTACACAAAATACATGGACACTGACCTTTGACCCTGGCCTTTGGCTCAGAGCATGACCTTTGAACCTAAGAATGACACAAAGCCTAGTCCTGGCACTGACCTAGATCAAATCCTGATCTAAGTACTTTACCTATTTTTAACACTTTTTGTTTATATTTTTCTCCTCTAGTAAGGAGAAAAAGATACAAAGTATTATATATTATATCCTGTATGTATACAATGTATTATATAATATATCCTGTATGTAAACAATGTATTATATAATGGATCCTGTATGTAAACAATGTATTATATAATGAATCCTGTATGTAAACAATGTATTATATAATGGATCCTGTATGTATACAATGTATTATATCAGGGGTCTCCAACCCCCGGGCCGCTGCCCACTACTGAGCCGCAGCCTGTTTACCGGTGGGCTGCGAAGTCTGCTCTATCTGAGGTGCGGTGTCGGCGGGCGAGCAGAGAGATCGCACTTCCGTCCACACAGCCCCGCCGCTACCCTGTTAGGAGTGAAGCAGGCAAGCAGAGAGATGACATCATCTCCCACTGCCCGCCCCACATCACCACTGTTCTCTCTCACACGGCACTCACTGTGCTTAGTGACAATTTGCATCTAGGAGGCAGGAGACAGTGGCACGTGGCAATCTGCATCTGGTGGCATGTGGCAAGTGACTGTGGCAATCTACATCTGGTGGCATGTGGCAAGTGACTGTGGCAATCTGCATCTGGTGGCATGTGGCAAGTGACTGTGGCAATCTGCATCTGGTGGCATGTGGCAAGCGACTGTGGCAATCTGCATCTGGTGGCATGTGGCAAGTGACTGTGGCAATCTGCATCTGGTGGCATGTGGCAAGTGACTGTGGCAATCTGCATCTGGTGGCATGTGGCAAGTGACTGTGGCAATCTGCATCTGGTGGCATGTGGCAAGTGACTGTGGCAATCTGCATCTGGTAGCATGTGGCAAGTGACTGTGGCAATCTACATCTGGTGGCATGTGGCAAGTGACTGTGGCAATCTACATCTGGTGGCATGTGGCAAGTGACTTTGGCAATCTACATCTGGTGGCATGTGGCAAGTGACTGTGGCAATCTGCATCTGGTGGTATGTGGCAAGTGACTATGGAAATCTACATCTGGTGGTATGTGGCAAGTGACTATGGAAATCTACATCTGGTGGCATGTGGCAAGTGACTGTGGCAATCTACATCTAGTGGCATGTGGCAAGTGACTGTGGCAATCTGCATCTGGTAGCATGTGGCAAGTGACTGTGGCAATCTGCATCTGGTGGCATGTGGCAAGTGACTGTGGCAATCTCCATCTGGTGGCATGTGGCAAGTGACTGTGGCAATCTGCATCTGGTAGCATGTGGCAAGTGACTGTGGCAATCTACATCTGGTGGCATGTGGCAAGTGACTGTGGCAATCTGCATCTGGTGGCATTTGGCAAGTGACTGTTGCAATCTACATCTGGTGGCATGTTGCAAGTGACTGTGGCAATCTACATTTGGGTACAGTGTAGCATGACCACGTAATTGTCATTTAAATAGTGACAGCGCTGAAAGCTGAAAATTGTCCTGGGCAGGAAGGGGCGTAAGTGCCCCCCGGTATGGAAGTGGTTATAAAGTGGTGTGCTGAGACTTTTATGGGATTGTATTTTTTTTTGATTGGACTGGATGGACTTGTGTCTTTTTTTCAACCTGACTAACTATGTAACAATGTAACAATGTAACTATGTAACGATGTAACAATGTAACTATGTAACAATGTAACAATGTAACAATGTAACTTTTGTGGCACCAAAGCTGTAAGTTTTTCTTCCCTCGGTGAACTCGTTTCTAATGATGAACTATGGCTAGTCTTTGCAGAATCCATGCGTAAGACATCGGATCAAGGAGCCTTCACCTCCCATCCAGCGAGGAGTCAGTCACAGAGCCGGGACGGTGAGTTCATGTCTCTTGGCGTTTGTGGCTTTCTCGTATGTCCCTCTCTCCGCGGCCCCGGCGGACACATTAAAATATATGATGGATGGCCCGAGCCAAGGTGAAAGCAATTGTTATTGATTGGGGGTGGTTATAGGAGATGATCATTGTATATCCAATTGATTGATGAAAAAGGGAAGATCAGCAAAGTGCGGACTAAACAAAGTGACGGCTCTGAGGCTGGTAAATTTACTTTGTCCACTTTGTCCACTTCAGCAGAAGAGCCGGGACGTTTACTCCTGGTTAACGGAACCGTCCCGAGCGTCCGCAGCTTGGCGCCACCCTTCGCCTACAGAGGTGGCTCACAGAGGATACCTATCTATTATATTGGAAGGTTCTATGAATGATCATCAAGGGTTGTTTAGGGCTCATTCACAGAAAAATGCCGCGTTTAGATGGGCGCAGCCTATTTTTTGTGCGCACCTAAATACAGTAATATAGTAATCAATGAGCCCATACACACAGCGGCGTCTACATGCAAAACACGTCCGCCGAGTTGCACAGATCTGCATATTTTACTCCCCAACAGCCTCATCGTTGGTGTCACTGGGAGGAATAGTGTCCCAAGGGATGAAGGCATGCAGGGCTAAATCTGGTCACTGGGCCGCAGTTTGGAGACCACAGGAAAAAAAATTAAAAGATTCAATTACCCACAATACACCCCTCAAAAAAAAAACATCCAACAACTAAAAAAAAAAAAGAGCAAATTTCACCAAAGCTTTTATTGCAATTCTGCTGATTCCAGAAGAAATCCCGAGACTGGCCTGGCTCTTTGAAACCTCCAGGTAGTAAACAATAAAAGGAAGTAGTTACACCGGGGCCCACAGGTCCCCTTACCCCATTTCCACCCCACTAGGGTTACACCGGGGCCCACGGGTCCCCTTACCCCATCTCCACCCTACTAGGGTTACACCAGGGACAACGGGTCCCCTTACCCCATCTCCACCCCACTAGGGTTACACCAGGGCCAACGGGTCTCCTTACCCCATCTACATCCCACTAGGGTGACACCAGGGCCTACAGGGTCCCCTTACCCCATCTCCACTGCTCTAGGGTTACACCAGGGCCCACGGGTCCCCTTACCTCATCTCCACCCCTCTAGGGTTACACCGGGGCCCACGGGTCCCCTTACTCTATCTCCACCCCACTGAGGTGACACCGGGGCCTACGGGTCCCCTTACCCCATCTCCACTCCTCTAGGGTTACACCAGGGCCCAGGGGTCCCCTTACCCCATCTACACCCCACTAGGCTTACACCGGGGGCCCACAGGTCCCCTTACTCCATCTCTACCCCTCTAGGGTTACACCGGGGCCCACTGGTCCCCTTACCCCATCTCCACCCCACTAGGGTTACACCGGGGCACACAGGTACCCTTACCCCATCTCCACCCCAATAGGGTTACACCGGGGCCCACGGGTCCCCTTACCGCATTTCCACCCCACTAGGGTTACACCGGGACACACAGGTCCCCTTACCCCATCTCCACCCCACTAGGGTTACACCTGACATCTGTTGCCATGTAGGAGATGTCCGTCGCTGGTCATGGCGGAGAGCAGCGAAGTGAAATCATCCATTTGGAAGGCTGCCTGGACAAAATGCTTTTCCGTAATCTGTTACAAACTTCGTTAACCAGCGATGGAACCTAATTACCAACTGGCAGAATGTTTTAGACGACCCCGGGGAGCAAAACGTTTGCAGTTTCCACCCCAGTGGAGCGAAGATCGCCTTCCTGATCTGCTTACAGGCTGCAAAAGTATTTGTAGAGACCGATAGCAATTACTGCTAATAAAATATCTCCAGGCCTTTCCTTACCCAAATCGGGGGAACTCGGAGCCGAGCCGGAGCAGTCAGCACTTTCCTCTGCCGGGGGGTTGTGTCATCGGCTGTATGAGATACAATGGAACCAAAACTTTGTGACATGAAGGGCCCCTTCACTAGGGTGACCAGACATCCCCAGTTTCAGGGGACAGTCCCCTGATTGATGAAACTGTCCCTGGACCAAGTCTGTCCCTGGTTTTGTCCCCAGATTGGATTTAATAGGGGGAGGGGCAATATCAAAGAAAGTCAGTGCAGAATAAAAAATAAATTGAATTACACACTCCTGCTCAGTCATGCCTACTAGCATAGGGGGGTTGTATTTTTCCCATTATCTGTGCCCCTTTCTGATGATCATGTGCTGGTCGGAGCGGAGGGAATATTTCTTCAGTTTCAGGTGCTTGCCCAAATTTAGCTTCGGTCGCATGTTCTTCTGCCTTGGCTCAAATCCTGGCCAGCCACCTGCCTATCTCCTTGCCTTCCCTGGGGGAGTGATCTTCCTCCGCTCCCCATCCAGAAGTAGCCGGGGGGCCCGAAGAGTAATGCCGCGTACACACGACGACGTGCTGAAGTTCAATGCTTCCAACCATGCGTCGACTTGATTCTGAGCATGCGTGGATTTCTAACTGATGGTCGTGCGTACTAACGATCGGTTTTGACCTACCGGTTAGGCGTCCATCGGTTAAATTTCTATTTTTTTGACCGAAGGATAACTGACCGATGGGGCCCACAGACGATCGGTTTGGACCGATGAAACAAACCTTCAGTCTGTTTTCATCGGTTTTGACCGATCGTGTGTACGCGGGAAGAGAGTCGCTGATTGTTGCCATTAGTAGTAAAGAAAAAATATGTCCCCGGATTTCATTTAAAAAATCTGGTCACCTTACCCTTCACACGGGCTTTGCTCTTTGAAAAGCTGGTTCAGATTGCTGTTCAGAGAGGCGAGGGGGCTTCGCATTGCCCTTTCACCTCCTGCTTTAACCCCTTGAACCCCGCACTAGCACGCCACAAATCCCATGCACTGCCCGTGGGCTGACTGGCAACTTTGGGCACAGAGGACAAGTACAATCCAGAGGCCCATGGTGCAGCGACTCAGCCCCCCCCCCCACTCTTACCTTTCCCTGCCCCCCATCGACCCCCATCCCAAGCTGAAGCTTGTGCCATGTCCATTAGGGGTGCCTGGGTGCCGGCCCCTCTCTGCAGGCCACCCCCCTATATGCAATGGATGGATTCATGCATAGCATAGCATATTGGTGCCCACCAATTGCTGAAAGTGTGCCCATCAATTGCTGCCAGTGAGCCCTATCAATTGCCAGTGTGCCCCCATTAATTGCTGCCATTTTCCCCTATCATTTGCCACCAGTGTGCCCATCAATTCCTGCCAGTGTGCCCCATCAATTGCCGCTACTGTGCGCATCAACTTCTGCCAGTGTGCCCATCAATTGCCGCCAGTCTGCCCCATCAATTGCTGCCAGTCTGCCCCATCAATTGATGCCAGTGTGCCCCATCAATTGATGCCAGTGTGCCCCATCGATTGCTGCTATTGTGCCCCATCAATTGCTGCCAGTGTGCCCCATCAATTGCTGCCAGTTTGCCCCATCAATTGCTGCCAGTGTGCCCTATCAATTGCTGCCAGTGTGCCCCATCAATTGCTGCCAGTGTGCCCATCAATTGCTGCCAGTGTGCCCATCAATTGCTGCCATTTTCCCCTATCATTTGCCACCAGTGTGCCCATCAATTGCTGCCAGTGTGCCCCATCAATTGCCGCTACTGTGCGCATCAACTTCTGCCAGTGTGCCCATCAATTGCCGCCAGTCTGCCCCATCAATTGCTGCCATTTTCCCCTATCAAGGCCACCAGTGTGCCCATCAACTGCTGCCAGTGTGCCCATCAATTGCTCCCAGTGTGCCCATCAATTGCTCCCAGTGTGCCCATCAACTGCTGCCAGTGTGCCCATCAATTGCTGCCAGTGTGCCCCATCAATTGCCGCTACTGTGCCCCATCAATTGCTGCCAGTCTGCCCCATCAATTGATGCCAGTGTGCCCATCAACTGCTGCCAGTGTGCCCCATCAATTGATGCCAGTGTGCCCCATCAATTGATGCCAGTGTGCCCCATCAATTGATGCCAGTGTGCCCCATCGATTGCCGCTATTGTGCCCCATCAATTGCTGCCATTTTCCCCTATCAACTGCCACCAGTGTGCCCATCAATTGCTGCCAGTGAGCCCCATCAATTGCCGCTATTGTGCCCCATCAAATGCTGCCAGTGTCCCCCCCTCCCTGGCACTTACCTGTCTCGGTGCTGTCCTCCACGCTCCGAGTCCTCGATGTCTTCTCCCGTCTCTGCTATGATTAGATGCCTGATAAGCGTCCAATCACAGCGCCTGTCGCTTTAGACAATCGGGTGACAGGTAACCAGAGCAAAACACCTGATTTGCTGAGAGGCGGGTCAGTGTTAGGAAAGCGATTTACTCGCTTCCCTAACACAACACTGTGTAAGCAGCGAACGCACAGCATGGCGCCCGGTGTTCACCAATTTGGAAGCCTATTAGAGCCTATGGCTCTAATTAGGACACCTATTGGAGCCCACGGCTCTAATCAGGCGCTTCCAAAAACACCCCCACCACTGTAATTCGGATGCCCTGCACCCAACAAGAGGTGCCCATCAGCTGCCAGTCAGTGCCCACACAAATCGCCAAAAAGTGCCAATCAGTGCCCATCAAAGGGCCAATCAGTGCTGTTCAGTAATGCCTGTCAGTGCCTTCACAGATGACCATCAGTAATGCCTGTCAGTACCTCCTCATAAGTGCTGCTTATCAGTGCCATCTATTAGTGGCCATCACTGCCACCTATCAGTGCCCATTGGTGCCACCTATCAGTGCCCATCAGTGCCCATCAATGCCGCCTATTAGTGCCCATCAGTGCCATCTATCAGTGCCCATCAGTGCCGCCTATTAGTGCCCATCAGTGCCGCCTATAAGTGCCCATCAGTGCTGCCTATAAGTGCCCATCAGTGCTGCATAACAGTGTAGCATATCAGTGCCCATCTGTGAGGCATATCTGTGCCACCTATCAATGCCCATAAATTCTACATATTAGTGCCTTCTCATCAGTGCCACCTTATCAGTGCCTATCAGTGACCATCAGTGTAGCCTATCGGTGCCCATCAGTGCTGCATATCAGTGCCACCCTACCAGTGCCCATCAGTGCTGCATATCAGTGTAGCCTATTGATGCCCATCAGTGCTGCATTTCAGTGCCACCTATCAGTGTCCATCAATTCTACATATTAGTGCCTACCCGTCAGTGCCCATGAGTGCTGTATATCAGTGTAGCCAATTGGTGCCCATCAGTGCTGCATATCAGTGCCACCTTATCAGTGCCCATCAGTGCTGCATATCAGTGTAGCCTATCGGTGCCCATCAGTGTTGCATTTCAGTGCCACCTATCAGTGCCCATCAATTCTACATATTAGTGCCACCTCATCAGTGCCCATTAGTTAGGAGAAAACTAAATTGTATAACAGAAACGAAGAAAAACTATTTTTTTTTTCAAAAATGTGGCTAATTTTTAGTTTGTTTAGCAAAAAAATAACCCCCCCCCCCCCCCCAGTAGTGATCAAATACCACCAGAAGAAATCTCTATTTGTGGGAAGGGAATGATAAACTCCGTGGCGGCTCCGTCATTCCGTGGCGAGCCCCCCCCCCCCCGCCCCGCCGTTTGCCTTTCTAAGTATTGATCCCGCCCAGCGGGGAAATGAAATGTAAATGTATTATCTCTAGAAGATTAGCCTTCCAGTCTGCCTCCAGCTATTACAGCCTGTTGTGGGCCCCGTGCGGTGCAGGTTTCCTGGTCTCCTGAGGGCCACTACAGAAAGCCGTGTTTTGTGCTTGGACTCCACGAGCGGCCCGTACGTCTAGACTTTATTACTTCGCGGCACAGCCCAGCGCCAACGTGCCCGGGACGGCCCGGCGCTGTCCTCTAACATCCCGGGCCCCTCATTATGGAGCCCCACATGATGCTCAGATATGAATATTTTAAGGGGGCCTTTCACAAAGAAAAGGGCCCCTGGATATGGAACTATTTCATCAAACGGAAAATAATACATTCAGGTCAACTTTATTTTCATTATTTTGTAACGTTTAAATGATTATGAATTGCTTTGTTTCATTGTATCTTTTTTTTTCCTGCTGTGTCCTATTGGAGAGAGTTCCCTTCACTTCCTGTCACCGTGACACAACAGGAAGTGAGAGGTCGTCTCTCCAAAGTGAATGAAAATGTCTTTCTTAGACCCCCAATAAAAAAAAATTCCAACCTTACCTCCTGTTTTGGTGACTACGGTTTTGGATGGAGAAGGTCGATCTGCCAACAGTGACACAGACAGCAAAAAATTGCATATAATAGTAAAAAGAATAATAATAATAGCTAAGGGGAAAAGGTAAGTAAGGAGATATAGGGCCGGATCCACAAAGCATTAGGACGGAGTATCTCCAGATACGCCGCCATAATTTCAAATTTGCGCCGGCGTATCTTTGTTTTGTATCCACGAAACAAGATACACCGGAATTACGCTAAGATACGACTGGCGTAAGTCTATTGCGCCGTCGTATCTTAGTTGCATATTTACGCTGGACGCTAGGGGCGAAGCGCCAGTCGTAACTTAGCTGTAGATGTTCATCGTAAAATATGCAAATGAGATAGATGCGCCAATCCACGAACATACGTACGCCCGGCGCATTCTTTTTACATCGTTTGCATAAGCGTAAGTCCGGAGTAAAGTTACCCCCGCTCTATAGAGGCGTACGCAATGTTAAGTATGGCCGTCGGGACTAGGCATGTGCATTTAGTTTCGTTACGAATTCGAATTCGGGCGAATTTTTCATTATTCGGAAATTCGGATGCATCCGAATTTCCGAATTACAAAAATAACGAATTTAAACAAATTTGAAAAAATTTGAATCAAATTCGAAAAAAATATCTATTTGAATCGAATTCGAAAACAATTCGAATCGAAAACAAATTCGAATGAAAATTGAAAGCAAGTTTGAATCAAAATCTAAAAAATATAAATCGATTTCTAAAAAAGAATACAATAAAATAGAATATAAAATAATAAAACAATAGAATGAAAATCAAAGAATAGTAAAGAACAGAAAATAATTTAATAGAATGTAATCAAATACAATTATACAAATACATACAATTAAATCCGGTTGAAATAATTTCCAATTCAGTTGAAATAATTTCAAATCCGGTTGAAATATCATCGAATTTGGTTGAAATATTAACGATAGCGGATGAAATATTATTGAATTCTGTAGAAATGTTTTCAAATTCGATCAGGTTTTTTCGAATTTCCATCGAAAACGATCGAATTCCGAAAACAAATTTAAAAAATTTAATGAATTTAACTTAACGAAATTAATTAAATAACGAATTAAAACGAAACAAAACAAATTTTTTCCTTTTGCACATGTCTAGTCGGGACAGCGTCAAATTTTTCGTAGTTTATGTCATTTGCGTAAATCGTTCACGAATAGGGCTTTGCGTAAGTTACGTTCACGTCGAAAGCATTGACTATTTGCAACGTGATTTCGCGCAATGCGAAACGCATGCGGACGGCCCATGCGCAGTTTAAAAAAAACGTAATTTACGTTGGGTTGCAAATAATTTAAATAAAGCACGCCCACCTCTTCCCCATTTGAATTAGACGCGCGTACGCCGGTCCATTTACGATACGCCATCGTAACTTAGGACGCAAGTGCTTTGTGGATACGGCACTTGCGTTCCTAAATTACGGCGGCGTAGCGTAAAAAAGATACGCTACGCCAGAAAAAAAAGTTACGCCGGCCTTTGTGGATCCGGCCCATAGAAAGTAATAGCTAAAGGGAGAAGGTAAAGAAGGAGATACAGTCAGGGCCGATCCGCCCTATAGGCTTACTATGCAAGCCGCTTAGGGCCCCGCAAAGCTACGGAGGCCCCCCCCCCCCCCCCAAATTACTAGGGGCCCGCCTGGTGAGAAGTAATTTTAGGCCCCTCACCCCGCTTCTCAACTCGCTGGCTGTATGGGAGAGGAGGTAAGAAGTCAGCACCCCCTGCTTTTCTCGAAAATGTAAGATGTCATGTCATTTCCGACAACAGAACACCCCCTCCCATCACTTCTCAACTTTAATCTTTAATGTGACATGTCACTGTCGGCAGCGCCCCTCCGCTTCTCAACTTTTATGTGACAAGTAATTTTGCTTAGGGCCCCAGGGAGGTCAGGATTGGCACTGGATACAGTACAAAATAGCTAAGGTGAGAAGATAAAGAAGAAGATACAGTAAGTAATATCTAAGGGAGAAGGTAAGGAAGGAGATACTGTAAATAATAGCTAAGAGGAGAAGGTAAAGAAGAAGATACAGTAAATAATAGCTATGGGAAGAAGGTGAGGAAGGAGATACAGTAAATAATAGCTAAGGGGAGAAGGTGAGGAAGGAGATAGAGTAAGTAATAGCTGAGGGAAGAAGGTGAGGAATGAGATAGAGTAAGTAATAGCTAAGGGAGAAGGTAAAGAAGGAGATACAGTACATAATAGCTATGGGAAGAAGGTGAGGAAGGAGATACAGTAAATAATAGCTATGGGAAGAAGGTGGGGAAGGAGATACAGTAAATAATAGCTAAGGGGAGAAGGTAAAGAAGGAGATACAGTACATAATAGCTATGGGAAGAAGGTGAGGAAGGAGATACAGTAAATAATAGCTATGGGAAGAAGGTGGGGAAGGAGATACAGTAAATAATAGCTAAGGGGAGAAGGTAAGGCAGGAGATACAGTAAATACAATCTAAGGGGAGGAGGTAAGGAAGGAGATACAGTAAATAATATATAAATGGAGAAGGTAAAGAAGGAGATACAGTAAATAATAGCTAAGGGGAGAAGGTGAGGAAGGAGATACAGTAAGAAATAGCTGAGGGAAGAAGGTAAAGAAGGAGATACAGTAAATCATAGCTAAGGGGAGAAGGTGAGGAAGGAGATACAGTAAATAATAGCTAAGGGGAGAAGGTAAGGAAGGAGATACAGTAAATAATAGCTATGGGAAGAAGGTGGGGAAGGAGATACAGTAAATAATAGCTAAGGGGAGAAGGTAAGGCAGGAGATACAGTAAGTAATAGCTAAGAGGAGAAGGTAGGGTAGGAGATGCAGTAAATAAAATCTAAGGGGAGGAGGTAAGGAAGGAGATACAGTAAATAATAGCTAAGGGGAGAAGGTGAGGAAGGAGATACAGTAAGTAATAGCTGAGGGAAGAAGGTAAAGAAGGAGATACAGTAAATCAGGGGTCCTCAAACTACGGCCCTCCAGCTGTTCAGGAACTACAATTCCCATCATGCTTAGTCATGTCTGTGAATGTCAGAGTTTTGCAATGCCTCATGGGATGTGTAGTTCCACAACAGCTGGAGGGCCGTAGTTTGAGGATCCCTGCAGTAAATAATAGCTAAGGGGAGAAGGTGAGGAAGGAGATAGATTAAGTAATAGCTAAGGGGAGAAGGTAAGGAAGGAGATAGAGTAAGTAATAGCTAAGGGGAGAAGGTAAGGAAGGAGATACAGTACATAATAGCTAAGGGGAGAAGGTAAAGAAGGAGATACAGTACATAATAGCTATGGGAAGAAGGTGAGGAAGGAGATACAGTAAATAATAGCTAAGGGGAGAAGGTAAGGAAGGAGATAGAGTAAGTAATAGCTAAGGGGAGAAGGTAAAGAAGGAGATAAGTAAATAATAGCTATGGGGAGAAGGTAAGGAAGGGGATGATTACTGCTAACCCTTAAGGCTACTTTCACACTGAGGCAGTTATCAGGCGTTTTAGCGTTAAAAATAGCTCCTGAAAACTGCGTCCCCAGTTTGAAAGCCCAAGTCTCAAAACTCCCTGGCCAATCGGGTCTTGGGACCCGCTTCCTGGTTGGCCGGAAGGAGAATCAGGACGACATTGGCGAATACCAATTCACTATTTTCACACAACTAGGTGGGGCTCAGGGTGCAGTGCTCTGTCTAGTGAATTGGGGGAACAGGCTGTATTTGCATGCAGAACACCTACATGTGATAATTGAAAGAACTGAAACCCAATGAATGAAAGGGGCGGGGCCAGGGACAGTCAGTCTGGGGAGGAAAGGACTAGATGATGTTGTCCGTCCTCCCACCAGGAATTGAGGCGGGGCTCTATTTGACTTGCTGCAGCTTCTAACATCTAATGCACATGGTGAGAAGCTCACAGTGTGCGGTGAAATCAGAGGAAGCCGTTTCCGTCCGGGAGACTGAAGGGAAGGTCAGATTGAACCCTTCCCTACTCCATACAAAATCGGGAAAAATAAATGTTCGGCTGTAGATACGCTCAGCTATAAACATTTCAGCGGTGTGCGGTCTAATCCAGGTCCGCATTCCATAAATACGCCATCTGTATGTAGATGAGCGAGTCGGCTAACGCGTTTCATGATGAGGCTTCTGGAGATCCGGGGGAGACGTCTCATCACAGGGACTTCGGCAGTCGAATCGCAATGATTGGGAATTACACAGGAGGGAGGACCGGAGCGGCGGCGGAGGAAAAAGACGAATGAATATTGTATGATGTATAGGCGGCGGGGCGATCTGTAGGAGGAATTAACAGCCGCATTTACATTAATGCAGCGCCGTTATCTCGCGCTCTGTATGGGGCCCCGGAGCGCGTCTCCGCGTATCCATTCCTCTCCCTAATAGGATCAACCTGAATCGTCCGTATGGGGAAAAAAATAGCTAGAACCAATCGGGCAATTTCCTCCGGCGTCCGCCCAGGGCCTGTGGTTTAGATGTTCGCGGTTATGCTAAATCGGGGGAGGGGGTGAGTTGGCTTTGGACGCCTATTGTGGAGTCTTCAGGGGCCGTGTGAGACGGGGGCCCTGGGACGGTCGGGCGCAGCGGAGGGGGGAGACCGCCGCGCTATTCAGAGAAAGATTCGCTCGGAAATCAATTTGATCGCCAGAAAAAAATGTATTTCTCCCAGCGGGAGCCGCGGGCACAGCAGCAGGGGGGGGGGGGGGGCAGCAAAGTGGCAAAGAGAGGAATAGCGAATAAAAAAACGCACAGCGGTCTGAAACAGCGATCCGCAGGAGGGTTTTTTTTTGGGCAGTGGTGGGTTAAAACGCTCCGGAGAAGTTAACAAATTAGAGAAACGAAAATTGCAACATTGTATCGTCAGACGCGTCATAACGCTGATAGACATGCGTGCGAAAACCGCACTTTGTAATAATTTGGTCATAAGTTGGTATAGGCGAGCGGTGCGGGCATCGCCCGTTTGGGTTTTCACTGAACAATTACATTTTTCGTGCATTTGGCGAATGTTCATCTCGTCGAGTGCACAGTTAAAATAATAAGTTGTTAAGGAGGGGGGGCGGGAAGCTGGCCGCTGCGTCCTTAGCAATGGATGAGTTATCAGCTGTCAGCGGGTTTCCCGCGATGACGGCTGATTGTCAAAAATTGTCTGTGCGTTTTTATTTCTTTGTGACTGAATGAGCGAACGCTATACCGATTCTCATTCGCATGGCGGGGGGCAGGATCTCGGGGGCCCCCTTGTTTTAGATACCGATAAGCCCCTAGCCAACAGACCCCCACAACCACAGTCCAGGGTTGTGGGGAAGAGGCCCTTGTCCTAATCAACAGGGGGACAAGGTGCTTTGGGGTAGAGGGAGCAGAGCCCCACCCCAAAGTATCCACCCATGTCGAGGGCATGTGAATGAATGAATGAAAACTTATATAGCGCGGCACATGCGAACTAAATCGCCTCTGGGTCGCTCGTTGTTCCTGTCTCCTTTGGTATCAAAAGAGATGAGTCTTGATCTTTCTCCTGAATGCTGAGTGGTTCTCCTCCAACCGAATGTTGGTTGGTAAAGCGTTCCATAGTCTGGGACCTTGGACCGCAAATCTTCTTTCTCCTTTCGACTTGTATCTGGCTTTCGGTATCTGGAGTAGATTTTGATTGGTGGATCGCAGAACGCGATTGGGATTGTGAGCTTTTATTTTTTTGCATAGATAATGTGGAGCATTCCCATGGATACATCTATGCGTTAGGCAGAGTGCTTTAAAAGTAATTCTGTCTTTTACTGGTAACCAGTGAAGGGATCTCAGCGAAGGTGAGATTGATTCCCAGGGTTTTTTCCCAGTCACAAGTCTGGCGGCCGTATTTTGAACGCAGACGAGCGATTTGGTACTTAGGGAGTCCGAGGTAAAGGGCTTTTGCATAGTCCAGTCTGGAGTTCACAATTGCTCCCACCACGACCGCTATGTCTTCTCTGGGGATAAAAGGAATAAGTCTGCGTAGTAGGCGCAGCAGATGATGAGATCCGCTGACTACTGACCCTATTTGTGCTCCATTGTCATATAGGAGTCAAAGACGACCCCGAGACTTCTGACTTTGTCGCTAGGGGTGATAATTTTGCCCAGAATGGGCGGGGGGGTCCAGGTTGTTGCAGGTTGATTCATACACTTGCCGTGAAACAGGAGAAGTTCTGTTTTCGCTCCGTTGAGTTTAAGATAACTCTTTGTCATCCAGTCCTCTATCAAAGAGAGACATGTCTCTAGATTGAGGTGATGATCCTTTTTATTGCAGATGCGGAAATACAGTTGCGTGTCGTCTGCATATGAGTGATAGAGCAGTTTTTGGCTGCTGATGATTTCAAAAAGAGAACGAAGATAGATATTGAATAACACCGGCGAGAGAGGGGATCCTTGAGGGACTCTGCACGATAATGTGCGTTTTTCAGAAATGAAAGGTCCTAACTTCACTATTTGCCTGGTATGGTTCAGGAGGAGGCTTCCAAATTATGCAGACCCCCATAACCACAGCCCAGGGTTGTGGGGAACAGGCCCTTGTCCTAATCAACATATGTGCTTTGGGTGGAGAGTGCAGAGCCTCAAAGCACCCCCCCCCCCACTGTTGAGGGCATGTGGCCTTATATAGTTCAGGAGGGGGCTTCCAGATACTGATAAGCCCCCTGCCTCCAGAGCCCCCACAACCACTGGCCAGGGTTGTAGGAAAGAGGCCCTTGTCCTAATCAACATGAGGACAAAGTGCTTTGGGGTGGAAATGCAGAGTCCCCCCCTCAAAGTGGCCTGCTATGGTTCAGGAGGGGGCTTCCAGATACTGATTAGGCCCCCAGCCTGAAGACCACCACAACCACCGGCCAGGGTTGTGGGGAAGAGGCCATTGTCCCAAACAACATAAGGACAAGGTGCTTTGGGGGGAGGGAGCAGAGCCCCCCCCCCCAAAGCATCCTCCCCATGCTAAGGGCATGTGGCCTGCTATGGTTCAGAAAGGGGCTTCCAGATACTGATAAGCCCCCTGCCTGCAGACCCCCACAACCACCGGCCAGGGTTGTGGGGAAGAGGCCCTTGTCCTAATCAACATGAGGACAAAGTGCTTTGGGGTTGAGGGGCAGAGTCCCCCCTCAAAGCACAACCCCCCCTGTTGAGGGCATGTGGCCTGCTATGGTTCAGGAGGGGGCTTCCAGATACTGATTAGGCCCCCAGCCTGAAGACCACCACAACCACCGGCCAGGGTTGTGGGGAAGAGGCCATTGTCCCAAACAACATAAGGACAAGGTGCTTTGGGGGGAGGGAGCAGAGCCCCTCCCCCAAAGCATCCTCCCCATGCTAAGGGCATGTGGCCTGCTATGGTTCAGAAGGGGGCTTCCAGATACTGATAAGCCCCCTGCCTGCAGACCCCCACAACCACCGGCCAGGGTTGTGGGGAAGAGGCCCTTGTCCTAATCAACATGAGGACAAAGTGCTTTGAGGTTGAGGTGCAGAGTCCCCCCTCAAAGCACCCTCCCCCCCTGTTGAGGGCATGTGGCCTGCTATGGTTCAGGAGGGGGCTTCCAGATACTGATTAGGCCCCCAGCCTGAAGACCACCACAACCACCGGCCAGGGTTGTGGGGAAGAGGCCATTGTCCCAAACAAAATAAGGACAAGGTGCTTTGGCGGAGGGAGCAGAGCCCCCCCCAAAGAATCCCCCCCATGTTAAGGGCATGTAGCCTGCTATGGTTCAGGAGGGGGGTCCAGATACTGATAAGCCCCCTGCCTGCAGACCCCCACAACCACCAGCCAGGGTTGTGGGCAAGAGGCCCTTGTCCCAAACAACATGAGGACAAGGTGCTTTGGGGGGAGGGGGCAGAGTCCCCCCTCAAAACACCCCCCCTATGTTGAGGGCATGTGGCCTGCCATGATTCAGGAGGGGGGCTTCCATATACTGACAAGCCCCCTGCCTGCAGAACCCCCACAACCACTGGCCAGGGTTGTGGGGAAGAGGCCATTGTCCCAAACATGAGGACAAGGTGCTTTGGGGGGAGGGAGCATGCCCATGTTGAGGGCATGTGGCCTAGTATGGTTCAGAAGGGGGCTTCAAGATACCGATAAGCCCCCTGTCTACAGACCCCCACAACCATTGGCCAGGGTTGTGGGGAAAGAGGCCTTTGTCCCACACAACATGACAAGTGGCTTTTGGGTGGAGGGGGCAGAACCCCCCTCCCTAAAGCATCCCCCCATGTTGAGGGTATGGGGACTGGTATGGTTCAGGAGGGAGGACTGTTATCATTGCTGCTGCAGGTTCTTTACATGGTACAGATGCACCACTTTACAGACAGACTAAGAGGACCCCCAGGCACAATATTTACTCGCTTCAATACCAGGCACTTTCACCCCATTCCAGCCCAGGCCATTTTTTTTTAGCTTTCAGCGCTCTCACACTTTGAATGACAATTCAATGCATTATGGACCCCACATCTCTCCATAAAGAGGACCTGTCACGCACTATTCCTATTACAAGGGATGTTTACATTCCTTGTAATAGGTATAAAAGTGTTAGAAAAAACAATTCAAAAGAAAGTGTAAAAATAAAAAAAATGATTCATGCTACTTTTTTTTCCCCAAAAATCACTGCGCAAATACCATGTGACATAAAAAGTCCCAACGGCCACCATTTTATTCCCTAGGGCCTCTGCTAAAAAAAACACATAGGAGCGAAGTGCCAGAATTGGCCCGGATGGGAAGTGGCAAAGGCACAGCTGTCAAACAAACACAATGCCCGTAGACCGAATCCGGCCCTCCAGGCCATTTCATGTGGCCCTCCACCTCTCCTGCAGCTGAAGCCCTCCTCTGGTCCTTCTCCAGACCCCTTACTTTCTGCTTTTAAGCAATGCATCCAACTTCTTCCCAGCAGCAGCATAGGGAAAGGGGTGTGCACTGTGATGTAAGGGAGAGTGGGGGACTCAACTTCTGATGTTAGGGGGGGGGGGTTTGACCTCTCATGTAAGGGGAGGGGATGCGCTGGACATCTAATCTTACAGATACAACCGGCCCTTTTGAGGGCAATCATAATGCTGATGTGGCCCTCGATGATCGAATATTAGTGTAGGCTTTGCTAGAAAGGTTCAGGGATTGCGTTCACTGCGAGCGCGCGTATCCATCAATTGTACTACGGAGATCCCGTATTCTGCATATTCAAATTAAGAAGAAATTCTGCTTGTGAATTCTCACATGATAGGAAGTTTGGCCAATAGCGGCTCAGCGATCGGCGTCTCCTCACAACAGACACAGCCGCGCGTTCAGCAATCGCCTTGTGTTGTGTTTATTAATGTATCCGACAGGTGAGATCAGCAACACACAAATCTCGCATTTCTCTCACCTGCGCCAAGCTGCGATCTTCACAACATGGCCTCTGCACCTCGCAGCTTCACGGGTGTCGAAGGTGACATTAACCTCTTCCTGCCCAGCGACGGCCACGGCGCACATCTGCCCAGAGACCGGCCACTGCAAAGCCTGGTAATGACATGGAAGCGACACGTACATCGGCGATGGTTATTTACCACCCGGAATACGTCTTACAAAGGACCGCGCAAATCAGTTCTTTGCACCGCGCAGCGCCCCGGAGCCGCCAGCGGGAATTATTTTTGCACATTGTTTTTATCTGCTAGTAAATTGTTCCCCACTTGTGTGGGTGAATGGAGGTATTAATAAACGTTTACCTGGGAGCCGCGTCAGGCGTGATTGTTATTGTTATCATTTATTCAGCGGCTCTCATTGGTGAAGTGACGGGAGAGGAACGTGAGTGACAGACGGAGGAAGGGCAACGGGAGCAAAATTGTTCATTGATACCGAGATCGAGGGCCACACATATCCCAATCATCCATCATATCCCAATCCTCCATACAGATCCCAATCATCCATACATAACCCAATCCTCCATCATATACCAATCCTCCACACATATCCCAATCCTCCATCATATCCCAATCCTCCATCATATCCCAATCCTCCATACATATCCCAAACATCCATACATAACCCAATCCTCCATACATATCCAAATCTTCTATACATATCCCAATCCTCCATCATATATCCCAATCATCCCACAGATATCCCAATCCTCCATCATATCCCAATCATCCCACAGATATCCCAATCCTTCCACACATATCCCAGTCCTCCACACATATCCCAATCCTCCATACATATCCCAATCCTCCATCATATCCCAATCCTCCACACATATCCCAATCCTCCATCATATCCCAATCCTCCATCATATACCAATCCTCCATCATATCCCAATCCTCCATACATATCCAAATCTTCTATACATATCCCAATCCTCCCACACATATCCCAATCCTCCACACATATCCCAATCCTCCGTACATATCCAAATCTTCTATACATATCCCAATCCTCCATCATATATCCCAATCATCCCACAGATATCCCAATCATCCCACAGATATCCCAATCATCCCACAGATATCCCAATCCTTCCACACATATCCCAGTCCTCCACACATATCCCAATCCTCCATACATATCCCAATCCTCCATCATATCCCAATCCTCCATACATATCCAAATCTTCTACACATATACCAATCCTCCATACATATCCCAATCCTCCACACATATCCCAATCCTCCATCATATCCCAATCCTCCATCATATCCCAATCCTCCATCATATCCCAATCCTCCATCATATCCCAATCCTCCATACATATCCAAATCTTCTACACATATCCCAATCCTCCATACATATCCCAATCCTCCATACATATCCCAATCCTCCATCATATATCCCAATTATCCCACACATATCCCAATCCTCCCACACATATCCCAATCCTCCCACACATATCCCAATCCTCCATCATATCCCAATCCTCCATACATATCCAAATCTTCTACACATATCCCAATCCTCCATACATATCCCAATCCTCCATACATATCCCAATCCTCCATACATATCCAAATCTTCTATACATATCCCAATCCTCCATACATATCCCAATCCTCCATCATATATCCCAATCATCCCACAGATATCCCAATCCTTCCACACATATCCCAGTCCTCCACACATATCCTAATCCTCCCACACATATCCCAATCCTCCATCATATCCCAATCCTCCACACATATCCCAATCCTCCATACATATCCCAATCCTCCATCATATATCCCAATCCTCAATACATATCCAAATCTTCTACACATATCCCAATCCTCCATACATATCCTAATCCTCCATACATATCCTAATCCTCCATACATATCCTAATCCTTCATACATATCCTAATCCTCCATACATATCCCAATCCTCCATACATATCCAAATCTTCTATACATATCCCAATCCTCCATCATATATCCCAATCATCCCACAGATATCCCAATCCTTCCACACTTATCCCAATCCTCCATACATATCCCAATCCTTCCACACATATCCCAATCCTTCCACACATATCCCAATCCTTCCACACATATCCCAATCATCCCACAGATATCCCAATTCTCCATACATATCCCAATCATCCATACATGATATCCCAATCATCCATAAATATCCCAATTCTCCATACATATCCCAATCATCCCACACATATCCCAATCATCCATACATATCCCAATCATCCATACATATCCCAATCTTCCCACACATATGTCAATCCTCCATACATATCCCAATCCTCCCACACATATCCCAATCCTCCATACATATCCCAATCCTCCATACATATCCCAATACTCCACAGATATCCCAATCATCCATACATATTCCCATCCTTCATACCTATCCCCATCCTCCATAGATATTCCAATCCTCCATACATATCTTTATTCTTCATACATATCCCCATTCTACATACATATCCCAATCCTCCATAGATATCCCCATTCTCCCACTTATATCCCCACCCTCCACTAGACATCCCAATCCCTCCACAGATATCACAATCCTTCTAAAGATATTGGGATATGATGGAGGATTGGGATATGTATGGAGGATTGGGATATGATGGAGGATTGGGATATCTATTGGGGATTGGGATATGTATGAAGGATTGGGACATCTATGAAGGATTGGGATATGTGTGGAAGGATTGGGATATGATGGATGATTGGGATATGTGTGGAGGATTGGGATATGTATGAAGGATTGGGATATGTGTGGACGGATTGGGATATGATGCAGGATTGGGATATGTGTGGAGGATTGGGATATGTATGAAGGATTGGGATATGATGGAGGATTGGGATATGATGAAGGATTGGGATGTGTGTGGAGGATTGGGATATGTATGGAGGATTGGGTTATCTTTGGAAGGATTGGGGTATGATGAAGGATTGGGATGTGTGTGGAGGATTGGGATATGTATGGAGGATTGGGATATCTGTGGGATGATTGGGATATGTGTGGAAGGATTGGCATATGTGTGGGATGATTGGGATATGTGTGGAGGATTGGGATATGTGTGGAGGATTGGGATATGTGTGGAGGATTGGGATATGTGTGGATGATTGGGATATGTATGGGATGATTGGGATATGATGGAAGATTGGGATATGATGGAGGATTGGGATATGTATGGAGGACTGGGATGTGATGGAGGATTGGGATATGTATGGAGGATTGGGATATGATGGAGGATTGGGATATGTATGGATGATTGGGATATGATGGAGGATTGGGATATGCATGGAGGATTGGGATATGTATAGAGGATTGGGATATGATGGAGGATTGGGATATGTATGGATGATTGGGATATGTATGGAAGGATTAGGATATGTGTGGAAGGCTTGGGATATGTGTGGAAGGATTGGGATATGTGTGGATGATTGGGATATCATCGAGAATTGGGATATGATGAAGGATTGGGATATGTATGGAGGATTGGGATATGCATGGAGGATTGGGATACGTATGGAGGATTGGGATATGATGGAGGATCGGGATATGTGTGGAAGGATTGGGA